>JANBVN010000169.1:0-68829 GCA_030052785.1 Coniochaeta hoffmannii | reverse complement strand
CTGGGGGGTGGGGAGGCGGGGAAGGGGTCGGGCTGGGGGGACTGGCGAGGGTGGGACTCGGGCAGAGGAGGTTTGTAAGGGATTGGGGGTGGAGGACTTGAGAGAGACTCGAGACCGGTGACGATAAGGGAGACAGAGGGCGGTAGTTCATTTGGGTTTTGGCTGGTATTATGGGACATGGAGTTGGCATTTGGAATCCGGTTGATACCATGATGTTTTACTGTTGGGCCTTATATGGAGGCGTAAATGGATGGAGTTACTTGATGGGAGGAAAAGGGGTTTCTGTGAGGTTGGACAAGAGGATGGCAAGACTGTATGTGTATGGTACCTGTTGGTTCGTCAAATTGTACTTCACGATCCTCATGTCCAAGTTAAGTCGTGCAGATAACATTCAACGTAAACAGACTATACCGCCCATCGTTAAACACCATCGCCACATTCAAACGCAACTAAATGCGACGCTTTGCCTTATCATTCCTCAACCCTAACCACCAATATCATGTAAGCAAAGCACCATCTGATCCGTCTCATCCGGCCTCGTGACATTATACCCATTCACACTGATCCTCACCCACCAATCCCTCTCAATCCTCGCATTCGCAACCCTCGTCCCCGTCCTCCCCCCAGCCGCGCCGTCAGCCACGAGGAGAAACCCACACCCCTGGACCCTGCGCGCCGCGTCCCGGACGAACCGCGCAGGGTCTTTATCCGTGTACGTGACAGTGTAACAGGACTGGCTGCACGAGCTGCTGCAGCTGCCCTTCCAGTCGCACGAGTCCGAGCAGGTCGTGTCGCAGTATGTCGTGTCGTAGCAGTTGCTGAACCACCCGTGGACGACGCCCCGGACCGTCCCGTTGGGGGACGCGAAGAACTGGTCCGCCGAGGGGGCGCGGCCTGTGCAGGCGTAGGCATGTGCCTTGCGAGTAAACACACCCAAGAATCCCGCGAGCAGAAGCTTCATCCGCCGTCGCCTCCCGGCACGGGGCGCCTTCTCCCTGTACGGAGGCGGGTTAACCCTCGCCAGCGCCGCCTTCCCCTCCCGCTTCCCCGCGCACCCCCGGACGAGGCGGTACGTCACCCGCGCCCCCACGGCCCCGGCCAGGACGGTCAGTATGACGACGGCCAGCTGGTTGCGGTAGCTCTGCTTCAGCCTCTTCAAGGCCTCGCCCCTCAACACGTCGCCCATGGCGGCCAGGCAGGCGGGCGGGTACCGCTCGGCCCAGTTCCACATCGCGTTGGCGTCGCACCACCACCCGGGCCCGAGGGACGCGGTCCGCTGGCAGGCGTTCCAGGCGTAGTCTGGACTGGAGCAGTCGTCGGCGCAGCCGAGGTAGCAGGGGTCGTAGACCTGGGTGCGGGCGGCGGACGACCAGGTCGCTGGGTCGGAGTCGACGGAGGCGTGGGCTATGAGGTGCTGGACGCGCTTGGCTAGGGCGTAGGTCGTGCTGGCGGTTATGGCGGCGCCGATGAGGAGGGAGAGGGGGAGGGCGAGGCGGGAGAGTTTGGAGCGGGGTGGGGAGGAGGGGAGGTTGTTGGGCGGCACGCTTGGGGATGGAACTGGGCTGCTTGCGGTGTCGTGCGTAGAAGCGTGTGGTAGATGGGCGGGTTTGGGAGGCTCTAGGCTAGCTGAGTAGGCTGGTAGCTCGATGTCGATGGTTCCTTTGGACGCTATCGTAGCACTGTCGTTACTGGAGATTCTGCTAAGGATGTTGAGCGGAGTCATCTTGGGTTTGCTTGAGAGACCACAATACTTGGGGATGTAATGATGGGCTCTTTTATATGCCTTCCTCTGGTTCTGCTCAATTTCCCTCAGATCTGGCGTCGTGACCCTTTGTGGTGGGGATTAGAGTTGAGGCTATGCGCTTGAGAAAGAGGCAAAGAAGGTTTACCTTTTCTCCTCCGATTCTTCGCCGTTTCGTCCAGGGCTCTGAGCTTCATCTTTCATTCACCTGGCACGTCTACCCTCCTTGATGCCTTGGTGAGTCATTCTTACTCGGGCAACACTTGGTGTGTGAGGCAGACTGCAGGTAATCAACACGTGACGCGGCGCAATGTTCGGACGACTCTGTTGCAACACGACTGCCTGGAGCTGAAAATCACTGCTTGTCCAGAATATATTCGAGTTCGCCGAGACTGGACAGAGACAGTATAGGGAGAAGTCTGATTTGAGGGCTATATCTTGGGCGATCCTGATAGATGTAGCCTTAGTTAGGGAACATCGCAGATATTCGACGCTGCGCATGATTTTAGAATCGTACGGAACGTCGCCGATGGGCACCACTATGTCGGGAGAGCCGAGAATGGGCTCGAGGAAGAGCTGGTCCACCGCCAACTGGTCTAGCGGGGACGGGGAGGGCGTGTCGCGGTAGTTAGGCGTTGCGTTCGCGACCGACAGGAGACTAGTGCCTTTGTCCCGCGTCCCAGGAACAGGGTATCGAGGAGCCACTCCTTGTAAACGTCCAGCTTCTTTGTCGCGTCTTCATTCTAAGCGCGGGTGACAGCTGCTCCCCTGTCCCATCGGTGGTGGACGAACGGGATCACGTAGGGCGGCGCTCCCCCGTGAGAGTCGGCGTATTCCTTGCAGAAGTCATCTGTTGAGTGATAGAAGGCGTAATGGTAAGTTTGCGTGACGACGTCCTTCCCTGGAGATCACGCACGGCGTGTCAAAGCGTGAGTATGTGACAGCCATGCCGCTGAGGTCGACCAAGTCGTGCGATGGTCGAAACGCCCAGACACCGTTCACCATGGGTGGCCGCTGGCCGCTCCCGCTTGTGTCTGTGCCCAGTGCGCAGTCGAGCCAGTCGTAAGAAGTGACGGCGGTGGCGCTTCCCCTGCTGCTTCCTGCCGGGGACTGGTAGCCGTCTCCCCGTGGATTGAAGGCGGTGTGGAAGTCAACCGCGTCCATGGGCTCCTCACGGGCAATCATGGAGCTCAGCTTTGTGAGACCCAAGATGTGCGCGCCGTCTCGAAGCAGGGAGTCGATAATCGCGGCGCTCGCGGTTGCCTTTTCACTTGTGTCGTAATATGAGAGGTTGTTGAGTGAGGTCTTGAGCCCCTTGACAGCATAGAGGTCCTTGATCGCCACGCGTAGTCGGTGTTGAGCACCCTTCACGTTCTCTGGGGACCTCGTGGGGACAGCGACTGCAAGACAGTCGTATGATGTGCCTCCAGCTTTCAGTTGAGAGAATTCTGCGTGATGCGGCCTGCTATCGTGATCAGTCTAACATACGATAAGATCAATGCTCCAGTAAGTGAGTAGACTTACCAAACAGATTCGGGCTTCAAGGCTGTGAGGAAGGTTCGTTGCTTGTCATCGTACAGTCGACATATACTTAGGCTTGAGTGCCTTGTTGTAGTAGGGGTAGGGGTCGGGAGCCAACCGGTCTGCCAGGTCCTCCTCGTGCCTGAGGTCCAGCCACCTGTTCCTCTTCCGCCTGAGGTAGTCGTGGAACTCTACCGCAAAGATCTGCCCTTGTTGGAAATTGGTGAGAATCATGCCCTCGAGGAAATGACGTCTCCGATACACGTCATATTCCTCCATCTTGGCCGGGTACTCTTCGAGTCAGGACGAGCTGATCGGGATGTCCTAGTATGCGGCAACCACGAGAACGAGTGAGCCTTCGGCGCGGACGTTCGGTCCGGGCTCAAACTAGGGCAGGACAACGATAAGCACACGTACAGAGTAAGAGTCATCAAGAGAGAGAAAACCAGCGACTCACTGCAAATGCACCGAGCGCGGCATGTCGAACACAGCCGCACTCAAGGAATGTCTCCATGGCTGTGGGTGAAGGCAATAAATACTCGGCTCTCTGGACAAGCCGCGGGGGCAAGAGCTCATGCACAATGCTCTCAAAGTATGACCGCGCCGAATGCATCATGCATGTGCAGCATAGGGGGTCTCCCAAGCCGGGTGTGCCGCCAGATCGTGAGCAGGGCTGAGGATTTGCTTACCGCATCTTTTTCTAAGTCATGACGATAACAGAATCCGGTGACATGCAGTGTCGGGGGTGCATGGCCTGGGGTGGAAGCGCTCTTGTACACATAGAAAGTGTCTTATGTAGGATAATAGAGATAGTACGGGAAGAAGTCTGATTTCAGGGCTACTTCCTCGGGCGCTCCTGATAGATGCCTCGTCCAGCCCAACGCGAAGTAGATAGGATAGGCCCCTAAAGGAGCCTGTTCTGTTTGACATGACCTGCCAGCTGGGACCTAATAATCGGCTGCAGTGACTGGCTTCAAATGGAACCTTCGTAGGTTAGATAGCCCCGACGGTCCATCATCGCTATCCTCCGCGCAAGGTTGGCGAGTCTAGCCCCTTGAGTCGTCAAGTGTGCTGCCTAGTCCGATCTTAAAGACCTATGTTCGATAGTGATAGCTCTGTTACCCTGGAGAATCCATTAGATTAGGCACACGACCATCAGCGGCCTCAACCCACCTGGGAGAAGCGTCCGTTCAGTCGTCGACACGCTTGCGCTTCGCCGGTCTCTGACCGGTGACGTTCCTGCCGGAGCCACCATCCTTTTTGGATCCGGTACTGCCGTCCTTGTCATCCTTTGCTTTGTCGGTGGGCTTCCACCCGTTGTTCTTGCAGAGGTCGCACGGCTGGTCCGTCTCCTCGTAGACCCGATCCTGCTCACCGCGGGGTCCCATGCATCCCCTGAAAAGCCGCGGACAATTCAGAATACCGGAGAACTCGGTGCACCCGCAGGCTAGGTTTGTGTGCTTCTCCTTGCACATGATCGGTAGGGTGAAAGCGTCGGGGTCGGTGAGCCGATGTTGAGATCGGGTTATGGATCGTGTATGTTGCCAGGTGTGGGGTGGCATGCCACTCGACGTATTGTGGGCGATGTTATTTTGGAGAGTGACCACAGCGAGAGCATCACTCTTTCCCGCAAGTTGCTGGTCGGAAGCCCGGGAATGAATTGAATACTCGCCCGGATTCTCTTCTATTGAATGTTTTTCTTTCAGGCTGCAGCGCCGTTAATCGGCAGCCGACATGGTTCCACGTAGCCGCGGCATCATGCAGTAAAACTGACATGGCTGAGCCATCGACTCGGATTGGAGGGGCACGAGCAGTCGTGCGACTGGCGGTGGCAACAAGCACTACAGTATTGCCTGTGGTGCTTATATTTGCTCTCTGAACGACCTGTCGTGATCCATGTGGTGAAATGGGCAGTCACACGTGCTCCTGCCAGGATGTCCGCACCACAACAAGACGACAACATGATCGGATCGCCATCTCCGATGGTGGACTCTGGGACAATCATCTCTGATATGAATAGACGTGTTCCAAACTATCTCATCGAGTATCTCGTCGAATGCCAATTAGTGTTCATGCTAGGGCTGTTCGCTTGTGTCGATGGGGCAGCTGTTATTGATGACTACTGCTGTTGAATTTGCTTAACCACCCCCTGATGGAGGAGAGGCCAGGCGGTTAACCGCAGCTCTTGTGTATTCTTTCGGGATCTAGAGCTGACACCACGGCGAGTGGTCGACTTATAGGCAGAGTCTAGCGATACCATATTTCACCGACTCCGAGAGACCGCAGGCAGCCCATCTACGTCTATTGTCTCCTCAACCATATCAGCCACTTCGCCCAATAGAAAACCAACCCCACGGCCCAGACACCAGCAAGAACAGCCGCCTGAACGGGAGCGAACACGGCGCCCCTGACAACCACGAATCCGCTCACCACCGCGAACACGACCGGCGTCAGGATGGGCGGCTTGTACGGCCTCTCGAGACGCGGCTCCCGGTACCGCAGGACTAGAGCCCCGACAACCGTCAGGAGGAAGAAGGTGTACTCGCCCAGACCGTTGAAGGTGAGAAGGGCGCGGAAGTTCCCGACCAGGATGTAGACGGCCGAGAGCGCCGCCGCGAGGACAAGGGCGTTGATCGGGGCGTCGGACTTGGGCGACGCCGGCGGCTCTTCGTCGGGGTTCGGCGCCACGGGACGTACGCGCCCGATGAGGCCGAAGATGCGCGGGAGCCAGGACTTGTTGGCGGCCGCGACGGCCATGCGGCCGGCGACGAAGGAGTTGCCTAGCAGCGAGCCTGCGACGACGAGGCAGATGAGGATGGCAGCTACGATGCCAAAGGCTGGGCCGAGGAGGCGGGTTATGGCCGTCTTCGAGGTGGCTTAGGTCAGTACATGGAAGGTGGCGTTGAAGAGTCATAGAGAACTTACAACCGCTACACTGTCGGTTTGCGAGATGAGTTTCCAGGGAAGGAGGATGTAATACGCTGTGTTTGCGGCGAGGAAACAGACGATAATGGTTGGCACGGACGTATTGATAGCTAGAGGCAGCTGGTGAGCTGGATCCTTGAGCTCGGCCGAGACATAGCTGGCCTGTAGAGACAGTCAGAACATGCATATAATAGTCAGTCGCTTTTTGCTCACCTTGTCCCACCCACTGTATCCCCAAAGTGCCCCGTAAAGAGCTGCGGAGTAGTGACCGAACATATCCCACTGTCCCATGTCCCTCCAATCGACCCTATCGCCGTCGGGCGTGACCGTCTCCCTGTAGCCGAACCAAGGGTGCGTGAACCAGTCCCTTCCTCCAATATCCTTCCTGTCCTTGTGTACCAGCTGCGCAACGACGACGCCCAGTCCTGCCACCACGACGGCAAAGATGGTGGCAAACTTCGTCACGACGAAGAAGTTGTTCAGCCGCGTGCTAGCCTTGGTGCTGATGGAGTTGGCCACCGTGATGACCGCCAGTACACACACCGAGAGCAGCTTGTGCCCCCACCGATCAGCCTGATCCGTCACGCCCGCCGCCGAGTAAATGCTCTCCACAAAGACAATACTCAAGATCGCCAGCGTCGCCGGCATCACGGCCACGACCCACGTCCACGCCGCCAGGAAGCCAAAGGCGTCGCCGTAGATGTGTTTGAGGTAAGGCTGCACCCCGCCCTCCCCCGGAATCGCGGTCCCGAGCTCGGCCATCGTCGCGGCGCCAGTCCACGCCAGGACGCCGCCCACGAGCCAGACCACCAGCGCCATCCCGGGCGAGGGCACGTTGCTATCGATCGCTCCGGGGCTCGTGAACACGCCGCTGCCGATGACGATGCTGACCACGATCCCAAACGCCTCGAGCGTGCCCAGGTTGCGGGTAAACGTGCCCGCCCGCAGAGCCGGCGGCGGCTCCTCGACGTCTCCGTATCTCGGCCCCGCTGCCTGCCCCCCGGCGAGGAGAGGGGCGCGGACCTCGCTTTCTGGGACGGTGGCCCGCGACATGGCTTCTCTTTGTGTCTTATGCTTACTCACTCGTCTTAATCGGCCGTCTTAGGTTTGGTTTACAAGTTGAGTGCTGCCAAGTCAACGCCCAGGGGGGAGAGAAGACGGATGCGCGGCTGGCTGACGTCGGTTTCCCGAACATGACGCAATTTTTTGGCACTTGCCTTCGGCAGCCGGCTCACCGGATCTCTGTTAGATCTGATGCAGTGTAAGACGGATCTATCCTAGATTCAGAGGTACGCTTTTCGTGCGTAAATGAAGCTTAATTGCACGACAGTTCACAATGTTGTGTTACTGGTATGCATTAGGAGCGTCCGGGGGTGACTGTTTCCCATTGTCGGAGTGGGTGAAGTTTGGTGCATCTTCCCCTAACCCTGAGCTCCTGGCAGCTCCTCGGCTCACAGCCATTGCAAGCGACACACAACCATCAGACCCCGGTATCAATACACTACATGGAGGCGAGGATAGGAGCCGGAGCCGGAGCCGGGACAATGCTCCGATGACGATGACACAGGCCGGAAGACGGGACTGGTGCCAGGCCGCGACCGACCGGAATGGCATATCAACGATCCCGCTTTACACAGTAGAAATTGTAGAATAGGCCATCTGAGATTCAACCGCGGCACGTTATCCGAAATGGGAGAGTCGTAATTTTAGCACTCCCGGTCGCGCATGGGGTGACGAGACATCACGAGGCACAGCAAATGAGCAGGAATACGAGGTTGGACGTGCAAAATGCTGGTGGATAGAGCATCCCTGTCGATCGAGAAGATCAATGGAGAGGAGTTTCCGTTTTATTGTGTTTCGAACCAGGCATCATCACCGTCATGTTTTATTAGCGTGTTTCTCCCCCTCAGGTGCTGCACACGACGACCTACGGAGGAACCGGGGGTATCACATGGAATTTCTAGAGTGACAGTACACAAGTATGAACGCTCTTTGCCTTCCCAAGTGTGACATCAGCAGCAAAAAATACTCCGTTGAAATGCTTCCTCCAGATCCGCGTCGTACAACAAAAACGATCGACAAAAATACAAAACAAGGCCAAGAGACACAGAGAGAGAGAGAGAGAGAGAGAGATAGAGAGCGCGAGCGAGTGTATGTGTTGATATATGTGACGGAGTAAGACCGACTGACAAGACTGCCTTGCCTGAAACCTGCAACCGCGCGGCAGCCCCGCGGCGTGCATTCCAACTAATCCTTCCGAAGCGGTGAACAGTTCCGCCGACTCGGAGCGACATTACAAGTTCATAGATGAATAGGTTTTGTTACAATAAAAGTCCGTGGTGACGAAGGACAGCTCGGGGCGTTATATAGACGTGAGGAAACAAGGGAAACCGCGTTCGGGCCTCTCAGAGGAGCCACGCCATCGAGGCGAGAACTATCGTAGCCCCGAGAGTCGAGAGCGCGGCAGCGACGGACGCGGCGTTGGGCTTGGCCACGGTGGTGGTGGGGCAGATGCCGGAGCCGTTGAGGGCGGCAGCGGGGTAGAAGACCTTGGGCTCGCCGGCGCCCATGAAGGCGGTGACGTTGCCGGCGCTGCTTGCGGTGGTGGTGGTGCATGTGAGCACCTCGACCACCTCCTCGTTGGCCGCGAAGCCGCCGACGGGGAGCTCGTAGCTGTCTCCCTGGCTGCTCTTGTTGTTGATGCAGAAGACGATCTTGTTGCCCTGTTTGCCCTTGGCCAGGCACAGGTGGTTGACGTCGACGAAGATCTGGTCCGCCACCGAGCTGACGTACTCGGGCGACTGCTTGATGGCCAGGTTGCGCAGCTTGTTCAGCTGCGATGTCAGGTTGTACAGCGGCGCTGTCGTGTCGTACTTGGACTGCCACAGGGGCTCACGGTTGAAGGGAGTGCTGTTGCCATTGAAATGCTGCTCTTGACCCTGGTAGACTGTTTCGGATATCTGCGGTTAGCGGACATGTTTCACCTGTGTCGAATTCGAGGGAATCGGGACATACCGGTTGGAATACCGTCGTTCATGAGGATGTAGGTCATAGCATTCTTGGCGAGAGTGATGTCCTCGATGGCAGCGGCGAACCGAGGCACATCGTGGTTCTCGGCAAAGTTACCGAGCACCGTGGTGTCGTTGCAGCCAGCTTGGGCGTTCGAGCGGGCGGTGGCGAGCTCCCACATGGAGTGCCCGTTGAAAACGGTCTGCAGCGGGAAGTACTCGAGGTAGTTGGGCATGCCGGGCAGAAGACCCTTGGACTGGTAGCGGCACATGTCGTCCGTCACACCGGTCAGAACCTCGCCCATGGCAAACACGCCCGAGGCAGAGACGAACTGAGGCAGGAAGGCATCGTTGACGTGCTTGGCGGCGTCGATGCGGATACCGTCGATCGAGTAGTTGGAAACCAGCTCCTTGACCCACGAACTCAAGATGGTCACAACTTCGTCGCTGTCGGTGTCGACGTCGGCAAGGGCAACGCCGTAGGGGTAGAGCCAGCAGTCTTGGTAGTTGGTCGGGTTGTCCCACTCGGTGACGTTGCAGTACTTGTGGAAGTACTTCTGGTCGTTGAGCGGGTTGAACTTGGAGTAGTCGACGGGCGGCGGGAGGGTGTTGTTGAAGGCTTGAGCAAAGTTGTTCACCACCACGTCGACCATGAAGAACATGTCGCGCTTGTGCAGCTCATCTGCCAGCTTCTTGAGCTCGTCGGCCGTGCCGAAATGTGGGTTGACGGCATAATCGTCCTGGGACCAGTATCCATGATATGCCTCGCCGACGGACGTGTCCTGGTCCATATTCTTCACGACCGGGCTGATTTGGATCGCCGTGAAGCCCATACCTGTCGGAGAAACATCTATCTTCAGCGGGAGACCTCATATGTGCAGACAAGGCATAACCGGTTGTTTACCTTGGATATAGTCCAGCTTGTTGATAAGACCCGCCCATGTGCCGTTGCAGAACTCATACAAGACGCATGGCGCATCGGTTGAGCCGTCAGTCCGGGCGAAGCGGTCGACCATGACCTGGTATATCGACCTGGAGCGCCATTCTTCGAGGCCGGCGCCGTGTGTGAGGCCAGCAAAAGCCGCGATCGAGGCCGCGGCCAGAGTAAACGAGCGTGTTTGGACCATGTTGGAATATCAACGAGCGACTGCAACAAGGGCTACACAAAACAAGAAAGTGAGAGTGACGGAAGGAGTTTGCGCGAGTGTAAGACTGTGAGTGGCGGTTGAATAATCTGTTGACGCGCATTAGATGAGATCTGCTTCCGAGCCAAGACCCTAGAAAGGGGGGGCCACCCTTCTTCGTTCCTTAACAGCACACCCCCTGACACCACCCTTTCCTGACTCCTGAGATTGCGTTCTCCACAATCGCAGGCTGAGCAACAAAAGACCCTTCCGACCAGTCCGTCCATCCGCTCCCCGCCACTTGGCAGTGGGAAAAGGCATGAGAGATCAATCGGGACGGTAGGGATACGTAGGAAACGGAGAGGTAACACGTACAATACAAAGCTGGCGAAGAGAAGCCGGGGATCATGAAATCACCATGGACAGGAACTCGTGCAAAGGCGGAAGCAAGTCAGGGGAACAGGGTCTCTCGAAACCGAGGCGCCAAGACAGAGGTATTTGTCCAAAAGTGATTTTTGTTCACAAGCCGAACACCCACCGTGTAGCACATGAATCATCAAAAGCACAAAACCGAACTCGCCGGAAGAGGAAACAAGCTGACACTGTTACGATTTTACGAAGTGGGAGGCGACAGAAACAGTGCCGTCAAGCCGTGAGGGTGGGCACTATGGCACTTGTGTGGCACGCTCTTAACCGACGAGATGGTCCAACTGGGGGATTAAGATGAACTTGCCGGGTTCTCTACCGTGTTAAAATGGCCCGGATCCTCACGGCTGCTATCACAGCTTTTAAGGAAACGATAAGCCAGAATGGACCAACAAACAAGAAACGGACGAATGAGAGGAGTCTCGGCATCGTGCGGGTGTGCCTGAATACGAGTTGGAAATGTCAATCTGGGCCTAGCGGAGTGGCCTGACGTGCTGGGCGGGCAGACGCTCAAGCAACTCGTCAAGTATTGTACATCGGGCTACGTACTTGCTTCTGCCAGGAGTGCCCGATTTATGAAGGTGCATAAATTCCCCGTCTGTTTATCCCTCTTCATATTTCCAAACAACAAAAACAACAACAACAACAAACAACAACGTCGAATGGCCGTGTAAACAGGAAGCAACGACCGAGACACAATATGGACACCCTAATAATAAGAGCTGCTTTCAAAGATGCCAAAAAAAGGTTTTGCTACGCTAGACTAGCGGCCCATTGGCATTTCATTGTGAAAGACTGGTGGGTACAGGCCAATCCGCCGAGGCCCCGAAGCTGCCGAAGTCGCCACCTTGTGCCACCTGCTGGCCGAACCTAGGTCGATCTTGGGCATCTGGCAGGCACAAGCATTCAGGGCAGCTCTTGCATTGGCCAATTCGAATTATTGTGATCGAAGCCCTCTCGATTCGACGGGGCCGATTCAAGGCCCGCCCCTTTCCATTCTTGCGCCCCCTTTTTCGCGAAGCAGTTTCTGGAATACGTGCGGGACTGGAAGCAATGGAATCCTCCATGGTACCGGTACGTATCTGGGAATTTGTTCTCGACGCGCTTGACAGGAGATGGATGGCTGGGACGGGGGTATTGTGCGTATCAAATTACTCAATCCAAGTCCTTAAGGAATGAAATGCTTCGCAAGGTACCAGAGGATACTTCCAAGTATTTGCCAGCTGCTGCAACAGTGAGGGCGACTCGGCGAGCATCCGCCTGAAGTGGCAATGGTTTGTGGCGTCTTTCGATGCTCTTCTCTTGCTCCAGTCTGCACTGAAGCAGGAAGCTCCCTGTCTGTACTTTGTATACAAGTTACCTTCCAGTACATCAGCGAAACACCGATCGTCTGATTGGGCAGCGCACGTAGCGAAGCGGGCCGAGAGTTGAGGGGACGTCCCACCTTTTATTGTTAGTGCGACTACCGGCGTAAGGTACCCGTCCCACTGTGACACGCGACTTCATGCGCCAAAATTCATGTCAAATGCCTGCAAGACCTTAACATACCTGTACCTGCGTGTCTATTAACTGCTTATCAAGAACCTATCCCTGCGACTCGATCACTCTAGTGTCTCGCTTGCCTGCAAGATATCATGGAGACTTTTTGAAAGGGAGAGAGATTGGGTCATCGACTGCCAACTGGGTAACAACGCGCCCGCGAATGATCACTGATGGAGGTCGATGACCCCCCTTTTATGCGCTGGAGGGCTAGCCGCTGGGCTGCTCTACTGTGGTAGGGTTTTAGTCGCGGCAGCCACCCCACACGTTCAGTGACGTTTTGCCGTTCGGTCAATGTCGTTTCTTCCATGGCAACCCTTGTCAATCACTGTCAATCCTCGTCGTTTCTGGCCATGCCCGTCCAAAACAAGAGCTCGGTACAGGGCCGGTACGGTCAAAGCCATCACTGGAAATCATCTTGTGTATCCACTGCGACATGTACGAACGGGCATGGGCTTCCAGGTTGCTTTGCGCCCGCACTTCAATCTCGTTCAATGACCCGGACAGAAAGGGCAACAAGCGAAACGGTGATCTGCCCAGTGGCAGACGCCGGGTTTTGTTTTAATCTTCGCGCCGAAGACGCCAGCCGTGACAGCTACGTAGCCTGAAGGGAGCCATGGATGATGAGATGTGGCCACCCTTGGCTGCCCGTCCACTGGAGACACCCCAGTAGCATGTCCCCGGAAGGCTGGAAAGGGCTTACTTCCCCCCTGTAATCTATCTCTTTGGCTCTTGTGGGTGGGTGAATAGGGCGTTGGAGTAATGGGTCCCGTGGATCTTAGCTTGGGACTCGAACAGGCGGCCCCAACTTTCCAAGGAACGCCCCCTTTTACGCCATGAATGTGGCAGGCTGGTAACCCAGAGTTTTTCTCTTCCCGGTTCTCTACCTTGCTTGTTTGTGTGGGATTCTAACCGTCTTGTACATACCAACTTCACCATCTTGGTTACTTTCCTTCTCTGCACTTTGCAGATTCACACTCGCTGTTCCTTTTGAGTTCCAGAGCGTTGTCGTTGCTGTTCCTTTCGTAGCTGTCGCTGCTTCGCTTCTGTCCTCTCTCCGTCTAACGCTCGTTCGTCCCGCGCACGCGTGCTGTCGCTCCTCCTCATGTGTTGTACTCTCGGCCTATGATACACCTCCCGCCCGCTGGGCGCCCGCAGTCATGATGATGCCTCGTGCTTCTTTACTGCTCACACTCGCTATCTCCTCCACGCTCGTTCACGGCCTACGATATGACTCCAACTTTGACAAATACAATCTCAACAAGGCACAAGATGCTACAGATCCTCTCAAATACTGGGGAGAGAGGGATGGGTTCACATACACGCTATCGCCAGACAATTGGCGGTTCCCAGTATACACCCTCTTTCTCGACCGTTGGGTGAACGGCGATCCTACAAATGATAACGCAAATGGAACCGTCTTCGAACATGACCCGAACAGCAACCAAATGCGCCATGGAGGAGACCTTCAAGGTCTCGTCGACTCCCTCGACTACATTGCGGGAATGGGGATTGGCGCGATATACATTGCCGGCTCCATTTTCATCAACCAGCCCTGGGGTGCAGATTCATACTCTGTGAGCATCCCTTTGCCCCGATGTCAACAATGCACGATACAACGAGACACAATTCTAACAATGGGCTAGCCACTCGACCTGACACTACTAGACTTCCATTTCGGCACATTAGTAGAATGGCAGGCCGCGATAGACGCAATACACAAGAAGGGGATGTATGTCATCCTCGACCACACAATGTCTACGTAAGTGCTCTATCCACCCCATCCCGTGACTGGTCGTCTTTGGTTTGCCATGGCGGTGGTGAACCCCTTCCTAACACTACGTGTCTGCAGCATGGGTGATCTTATCGGTTTCGACAAGTATCTCAACTCCAGTACTCCTTTCGATCCGAAGGAACACAAGGCCGTCTGGAAAAACGAGCGGAGATATCTGGATTTCGATTTCGGCAATACGTACAAGGATTACTGCCAGTATCCAGCATTGTGGGATGAATCGGGTTACCCCGTCTCGACCGAGGTCACGTCGCAACTTACTGGGTGCTACGACAGCGACTTCGACCAGTATGGTGATATCGAGGCCTTCGGTGTGCATCCGGATTGGCAACGTCAGCTTGCCAAGTTCGCTTCCGTGCAGGACCGTCTTCGCGAGTGGGAACCTAGCGTAATGGACCGGCTCAAGGTGTTTACCTGCATGATGATCGCTCAGCTCGATATCGATGGCTTCCGTATCGACAAGGGTGTGCAGGTCACAGTCGATGCCCAAGCAACCTGGAGCTCAAGCGTCCGCGAATGTGCCGCGCGCTACAACAAGAAGAACTTCTTCATCCCGGGAGAGATTACCAGCGGGAACAATCTCGGCTCCATCTACCTGGGTCGCGGTCGTCGCCCTGATATGCAGCCTCCTTCTCTCGACAAGGCTGTGTCTCTGACGCCGAAGGAGGGCGGTTCTCAGTATTTCCTGAGGAAGGACGGACTGCAGGCACTCGACGGCGCTGCCTTCCATTACTCCATTTACCGTTTCATGACCAGGTTTCTCGGTATGAGCGGCAATCTCGAAGCCGGTTTCGATCTGCCTTTGGACTGGATCGAGGCATGGAATCAGATGCTCCTGACCAACGACATGTATAATGCGAACGGAAACTTCGACCCGCGGCACATGTACGGCGCCACCAACCAGGATGTGTTCAGATGGCCGGCAATCCATCTGGGCGTGGAGCGCCAGCTTCTGGCTTACTTCATCTTTACCTTCCTGCTTCCCGGCATCCCCTTGGTGTATTACGGCGAGGAGCAGGCCTTCTACACCTTGGACGGCACCGCTGACAACTACGTGTACGGTCGACAGGCGATGTCCCCAGCTCTTGCATGGCAGACTTTTGGTTGCTACCAGGGCAACAGTCTGCTTTATGTCGACTGGCCGGTCGAGAAGGCTCGCACAGCTTGCAACGATGATACCGTATCGTACGACCATCGCGATCCTTCGGCACCTGTTCGCAACATCATGAGGCGCATGTTCCAGCTCCGCGCGGAGCTCCCTTCGGTAAACGATGGGTGGTTGGTCGACAAACTGGCGAACAAGACAGAGCAGCGGTTGTTGTCCGGCAGTACCACCCCAACCGAGTTCGGTATTTGGAGCGTTGCGCGTGGCATGTACCCCGACGTGCAGAATGACACAACCTCGACCCCGGTCTGGCTCGTGTACCACAACGAGGATTCCGAGAAGACCTACAACTTCGACTGTTCCAATGCCGACAATGCCTTCCCCGCACCCTTCGACGCAGGAATCGAGGTCAAGAATCTCTTCGCGCCCCATGACACGATCACCTTGAAGGCATCGGCCAAGGCAACTGGTTTCAGCGCCAAGCCTGGGTGCCACGACTCGTTCACCATGGGAGCCTTCGAGTTTCGCCTCTACGTCCCTACTGGAAAGACGTTTGTGGATCCCACGCCCGTCATCACGAAGTTTGTGCCAGGCCACGATTACCCGGTCGACGCGGACACGCTCCAGAACGGCGTTCTCCCGATCGCCCTGCATTTCTCCCAGGAGATGGACTGCGACAAGATCACTAACGGTATCGTCATCTCCTCTACCGTGGAAGGGAGCAACGGAACCGCGTCGCTGGACAAGAACTCGGCTGTCTGCAAGACACTTGACGGCAGTGAGAAGGAGTCCTACACGGCTGCTATCGCGTCGACCTTCGAATGGAGCGCCAATCTGGTCGGCGTTTCGGATGGAGTTCACTCCCTCACAGTCAGCAACAACGTCACGTCTAAAGATGGTCTGGCGACCGGGTCCACTGACAAGTTCCTCGTGAGAGTTGGCAAGCGTGATAACCCCCTGGTGTTCCCTCGTTCAGGCAACTACTCGCAAACCTTGTTGGTCAAGGACGGCAACAACATGTTCGTCAACCACCGGGCTCCAGGTGCTTCGAAGTGGAGGTACAGCACGAACTGGGGATCTAGCTGGAGCGACTGGGTGGTCTACAAGGGAGGCCAGAGCAAGGTCGCTGCGCAGGAATGGTACGGAGCCAAGAGCCAGGAATGGGAAGGCGACCATGTCATGGTCCAATACTGGAGTGCTGCACTCGGCTCTTCCTCCTTCGTCGTTCACGGAGATAGCTCTGACTATCAGGGCTACCCGCGCAAGTTCCCGCACATGTTCCTCCAAGGCCCGTTCAACAAATGGGGCTACGACAGCGGTGTCGCCAACCAGATGAAGCAGACTGGTCCCCATTCCTGGGAACTCCATTACATGGACGAGTGGCCGACCACCTTCCAATTCAACGTCTGGGGCATCAATCCTGATAACCAGCCTGACCAGAGTTTCGTGTACGGCAATATCACCGGCCAGGGTTTCTTCAACCGTGTCTCGCCCAACCGAGTCCAGGACAACGTGTTCAACATTACGGGGCCGCCACCGATGCCAGCGCTGTCGTTCAAACTGTTCCTCGATGACGCTTCCGGCCGGCTTGAGATGCGTCCGCTTGGCAATATGTGGGTTCAGATCCTGCTCTTCATTCTGCTGGGGCTCGTGCCTATCATTACCGCGTGCATCGCGACCTGGATTTATTTCACCAGTTTCTACCAGGTCAAACTCAACAGATCAGGCAACACCCAAGGTTTCTGGTCCTTCTTCACGCGGATATTCAAGGGCCCCAAGGTGCAAGGCTTCGTCGAGATGGACTCTGTCAATTCGTCACCCGTGCAGGCCGTGGCAACTCTCTCCGCCCGCAAGTCGGTTCTTATCGCGACTATGGAGTACAATATCGACGACTGGAATATCAGCATCAAGATCGGCGGTCTGGGTGTGATGGCGAAGCTCATGAGCACCGCTCTGCCGCACTTGGATCTCGTCTGGGTTGTTCCTGTTGTCGGTGATGTCGAGTACCCTATCGACCAGGTCGCAGAGCCCATGTTCGTGCAATGTCTCGGCCAGCAGTACGAGATCCAGGTCCAGTACCACAAAGTGCGGAACATCACGTACGTCATCTTGGACGCTCCTATCTTCCGGAAGCAGACAAAGGCCAACCCCTACCATCCCCGCATGGACGACATTGAGAGCGCTATCTTGTACGCCGCTTGGAACGCCTGTATCGCAGAGACGATCCGCCGGTTCCCGATCGACCTCTACCACATCAACGATTACCACGGCGCCGCGGCGCCACTGTACCTCCTCCCACGGACGATCCCCGTGTGCTTGTCGCTTCACAATGCCGAATTCCAGGGCATGTGGCCGATGCGGACTCCTGAGGAGGCGAGGGAAGTGTGCGAGGTTTTCGATCTGTCGCCGGAAATCGTGAAGCAGTACGTGCAGTACGGATCCGTCTTCAACTTGCTCCATGCGGCTGCCAGCTACATCCGCATCCACCAGCGCGGCTTCGGAGCTGTCGGCGTGTCTAAGAAATACGGCGACCGCTCCCTCGCCCGGTACCCCATCTTCTGGTCGCTGGACAACATCGGCCACCTGCCCAACCCGGACCCGTCAGATACGGGCTCCTGGAACCCGGACGAGATGGACCCCGCCAACCCGCCCGCCATAGACATCGATCCTCAGTCGGAGCGGAGGCGTGCCGAGTACCGCCAGCAGGCGCAGGAGTGGGCCGGCCTGGAGATCAACCCGGATGCCCAGCTCTTCGTGTTCGCCGGACGGTGGAGTCTGCAGAAGGGCGTGGATCTGATCGCCGATATCTTCCCCAGCATCCTGTCCAAGTTCCCGCAGACGCAGCTGATCTGCGTCGGCCCCGTCATCGACATGTACGGCAAGTTCGCGGCGCTGAAGCTGAAGAAGTTGGTCACCATGTACCCCGGCAGGGTGTTTGTCAAGGCCGAGTTCACGGCCCTGCCGCCCTGCGTGTTTTCGGGTGCCGAGTTCGCCCTGATCCCTTCCAGAGACGAGCCATTCGGACTTGTTGCTGTGGAGTTCGGCCGTAAAGGTGCCCTCGGTGTCGGTGCTCGCGTTGGAGGCTTGGGTCAGATGCCGGGTTTCTGGTACACTATCGAGTCCAACAGCACGGCTCATCTGCTAAAGCAGTTTAAGAAAGCGATTCTGTCGGCCCTGGACTCCAAGCCAGAGGTCAGGGCACAGATGAGAGCGTGGAGTTTGCGGCAGCGGTTCCCTGTAGCACAGTGGGTGCAGCGTCTCGACCAACTGCAGGCCGAGGCAATCAAAGTTCACAACCAGGAGGCCTCGAAGAGACTACGCAGTCCTGGAAAGGCCCTCAGCCGTGTGTTCCCTGGATCCAGCATCTTCGGAGGAGACTCCGCCCCACCAAGCCCGCGGCCAGAGTCGCCGATGCCGCGGAGCCCGTTATCTGGATTCCCAGCACCTGGCGGTAGCCTGCCGACGAGTCCGCGCTCAGAGTCCCCGCTCCCCCTACCACCAGGAGGTGCCACCCATTACGACAGGCTCAGCAGTCTTCCTCCAGGTGTGCTTGACCTGAGCACCCGCCAGTCCATGGTCTCGGGGATGCACACGCCGCGCATGAGCACTCTCAGCATAGCGGACAGCTTCTCAACACGGGCGCAAGAAGACCACGGCTTCGATGGGCTCGGCCTCGCGACACCCCAGCCGTTCTATCAGCAACAACGCAACAGCACGCAGCTCAGCTTGCAGGACGTTGTGGGCGACCGCAGCGACCTGAAGCTGCAACAGACCGACGCCGACTTCACGGATGAATCCGGCGAACTCGCCCGGCAATACGAGGAAATGCTCGACGAGCTTACACCCGGCAACTCCCAGGGCGAACTCTGCATCGCGCACTTCTTGAAGAAGAGCGAAAGGCAGTTCTTCGGGAGGTACCGCGACGCAAAGCTCGGTCTGTCACGGGCAAACAGCCCCAGACCGGGATCGCGACCGGACAGCCGCAGGAGATCGACGGATCGCTCCAACGACAGGATGATGATGAACGACAAGTCCATGGCCGAGAACATGAAGGGTAGGAGATTCGACAGCCGGAGCCCAGCCCCCGGCGGCGACGAGTTCCGGCTCGGAGACTATTACCAGCAGCCCACGGGGCTGCGCAGGCTACTGTCCAGGCGCGTCGGCGACTGGCCGGTGTACTCGTTCCTGCTCGCCGGTGGCCAGATCATTTCCGCCAACTCGTACCAGATCGTGCTGCTTACCGGTGAGACCGGTCAGGCCAGTACCAAGCTGTACATCGTTGCCGGTACCTATGTGGCGACGTCCCTCGCCTGGTGGCTCATGATCCGCAACTTCAAGGCTGTCTACGCGCTTTCGCTGCCGTGGCTGTTCTTCGGTTTGGCCTTCCTCTTGCTCGGTATCGCGTCCTTCATCCAGTCATACAATGGCCGTGGTGCCGTCCAGGATGTTGCCACTGTCTTTTACGCGATGGCGGCTAGTAGCGGTGCCCTGGACTTTGCGTTGAACTTTGGCGACGAGAGTGAGTTCCCCTTCCTTGACACAGCCGTGATTGTCATCTGCTAACGATTCTCAAAAGGCGGTGCTCCAGCAAAACAGTGGGCCATGAGAGCGCTCATCATCACCGGCGCCTCCCAACTGTACTCGTCCGCCCTGTGGTACTGGGGTGCCCTCATGTCCAACTCGGTGCATCCGACCGGTTCAGCCAGCGGCAACATCGGCACCAGCCCGATTCCCAAGGGCATCATCATCGCCGTGCCCATCGCCATCCTCCTCTGGTCCATCGGCCTCGTCCTCTTCTGGGGCCTGCCCGACTACTACCGCCAGAGTCCCGAGACCATCCCCGGCTTCTACCTCTCACTCATCAAGCGCAAGATCGTGCCATGGTTCTTCGTCATGGTCATCATCCAGAACTACTGGCTCTCGGCCCCTTACGGCCGCAGCTGGCAGTTCCTCTTCAAGTCGCAGCATCTTCCGGCCTGGGGCTCGTTCCTACTGGCCCTGCTCTTCTTCATCGGCCTGTGGTCCGGCGTCCTCGTCGGCTTCTCGTATGCCTCGGGCCCGCACCCCTGGCTCCTGCCTATCTTCGCCATCGGCCTCGGCGCCCCGCGCTGGGCCCAGACGCTGTGGGGTACCTCCGGCATCGGCATGTACCTGCCGTGGGCGGGCTCGGCGGTCGGCAGCGCCATCCTCTCCCGGTGCCTGTGGCTCTGGCTGGGGCTCCTCGACACGATCCAGGGTGTCGGCATCGGCATGACGCTGCTCGCCACCCTGACGAGGCAGCACGTCATGGGCGTGCTCATCGGATCGCAGGTCATCGGCGGCGTCGTCACCATGATCGCGCGCGCGACGAGTCCCAACGCCGTGTCCCCCTCGACGACATTCCCCGATTTCACGGCCGGCGTCTCGCCCGCCATCGGCCAACCCTACTTCTGGGTTGCCATGATCATGAATTGCTTGATCCCGCTGGGTTTCTTCAAGTTCTTCAGGAAGGAGCAGGTCATCAAGCCCTGAGGCGTTTCTGCGACGGTTTCCGCAGGAATGAAATGCGTGATGTGTATGCATGTACATATGCTGGTGTTGGGAATCATAGATGTGTATCTATTCGTCTTGCCATTTATTTTCCTTTTCCTATCTATACTCTCGCTTCTTTCATGTCTGTCCATGTCCATGTGGGGTGTCTCTTGTGATTATGGGTCGGGGTGTAACAACACTCACTTTGCTTTCAACTTCAAAAGGAGCTCATAGGGAGGTATCCCTGGCCGAGTCGCGTTGCCACTGGGAGCGAAACGGTGTTGGCACTTCTGCGTCTCTCGCGCATGAACTTGGGGTTGGGAGGAAGGCGGAATATCTGAAACATGTGATCATGAAAAAAGCAGTATAATACATAGCAGTTAATAAGAGAAGTGTCTCTGTGTCTCTCTCTCGAACATATCTTCATACTATGTATCATGTGATGACAACCGTCGTGACCATTCCGTGTCCCTCAACAGCTCCTGGCAGAGCCTCTGCCAGAACAAAGAAAGCGACGGGACAAACAACAAAAATGTGAACTTTCCCAATCGCGTCCCTGCATTGCGCCCGCCGCGAATCGAACGCGGAGCCCATCGAGACGTTTCTGAAGTCCTGTTTAGGGCAAGCAGATGGCAACGATGGATTTTACTATTAAACCACTGGCACTCTACGAGATGATTGTGGAGATAGATGCCCTACAGTATCGCTGTCAGGGGTGGCCGGCGAGGAGGTAATCACTCGTGTCGTGTCGCAGGGCAGATGCTGAGTCAATAACTACGTCGGGGATGTAAATTGCATACATGCTTGAAGCCATACAAAAGATGACATTAGAAAAGGAGAACACCTGCTATGCATGTGGTCAAACAGGAAGCTCTAGCTTGGCGACATCCGCAGCAAAGTAGTCGTCCTGCCTCCGTGCCAGAATCCAGAAGAAAACAACACTGATATAGTCCCACAATACGGTCCAAAGCCAGCCAAGATCCTCTGCCAGTGTCATGTTCCACCTCCGAATGGTGGTCTTGTACATCTTGTCGATAACGGGGCGTCTGAGCGTCTCATAGTCAGCAGAGAGCTGTGCGACAGTCCTCTCGGGATGTCGAGCCAGCACCCGGGCAATGAGCACACCGTCTTCGATCGCTACCCCCATGCTCTCACCCATTGGCGGTATCTGGCAACATTATCAGCAACCGTTTCCCGCATGGAGGTCAGCCTCGATCACTTACCGTGTGTGCGGCATCTCCAATAAGCAGGACGCGGCCCCTCGCCCATCTGCCTCCCGGCGGGAGCACGTAAACAGGATACAGCGTCCAGTCATCGACCTTCTCCAGCATTGCTCCCAAGCCTGCCACTGCACTTCTCCCAAACCGCCGGCGGACCTCGCTATTTACGTACTCTTTATCCGACCCCTTTGTCTTCCACCCGTCCCTATCCAGCCCTTCCACACCCGCACCCTCGTTCTTTATACTCATGACCACCCCGACGTACGCCCTCTCCCTTTGCTCCTCAAAGAAGGACACCATTATCGATCCATACCTCCCGGTAAACAACGCAGTATCCTCCACCGCCGGCCTCCCATCATTCCTGACCACCCCTGCCTGCCCAGGCTTCTCGACCTTCGCAAACCCATACGCGACCACCTTCCCAGAGTACGTCTCCCGCCTCTCAGACTCAACATACAGCCTCCTGACAACACTATGCAACCCATCACACCCCAACAGCAGATCCCCCACCGCCACCTCCCCGCCGTCCAACCCGATCCTCACCACCCCCCTTTCCCCACCCTCCCCTCCCTCCTCCTCCTCGATACTAAAAACCCTAACCCCATACCTAACCTCCACCCCCTTCCTCGCAACAACAGCATCCCTCAAGACCCCCACCAGTCCAGCCCTCATGACTCTCACCCCGTCCACTCCCGCCCACATCCTCCCCAGCAGCGACCCCGTCCGGAGCGAGACCATGTCTATAGCCCGGACCGGAACGCCGAGCCCGCGGATCCGGGCGCCCACGCCGAGGCGGTCGAGGTACCGCAGGGCCAGGGGGGTGAGATGCACCGCCCCGCCGAGCAAGGCGGAGGACGGCGAGGAGGAGCGCAGCTCGAGGACCGTGACGCGGATTTCCGGCAAGGACTGGGATATCGCCAGGGCGGAGGCGAGGCCTGCGGGGCCGGCGCCGAGGATGAGGATGTGAGAGATGGGTTGGGGCATGGCTTCCAAGGTTGGAGGAGGATTTGGGGAGGCCGAGGCGGGGCCCTTGAGGAGTTGAATATCTGGTTAAGAGCCTGGTTATCGACGAGGTCAGGGGTCCTTCTTGTGGTGAAGGGGGGTTATCTGATCCGACGTGCGGTAGAGAGCTAAGTCAAGAGATGGTGATAAAATGATTCCATACAGAAAGCATAGGCACATCCTATCCTTCTGTGGACGTGGTCGGCGCACATATTTATATCGATAGGCGGCCGAGGGGCTGCTGCGACCGTAGTAGCGCTTTGGCCCCTGACTGCTCGTTCGCATTGAATCCGAGATGCATCGCGGGCTGTATTCCGGAGCCAATCAGCGACTGCAAAAACACACCCATCACCCAACACAGCTGCTGGGACCGGTTCGAATTGCGGACGGCAGATTCACCTGACAGCAGCCACCACGAAGGCGATTGTAGATTTTGCCAGAATAGACTATTGACAGCCTGTGGGCGGCGCCTGGGGCGGAAAATGACATGCTTGTGATTTGGCATGGATATCTGGAGTGGCTGGCTTACGCGCTCCTCGCTTGTTTCTCCCTCGAACATTGGTGCGTGACGCCGTCTCGCCATCGTCGTCTGCTTCACAAGGCCTTCCTGCCTGCCTCTCGGACTTCTCCGCTTTACCATGTTATCAGACACAGCAAGCCCGCTTCCATAGATGTATATTCTTTCTTCCAACAACACGGGCAGTCACAAACCCCCCACCTACCACTTCGCCTCCTTGCTCGCGAGGAACGCCTTGAGAATGCCGACGATCTTGTCCAGCGCGGCCAGGTACGGCCGCAGCTGCTCGAGGACCTTGTCGAGGTTGTCGCCGAGCTTTGCGTAGAAGTCCTTGCGGTAGGGGCAGGCGCTCATGGCGGCGCTGAAGATGGGCTTGACCATGAAGCTGTGGTGAGGCTTGAGCGTGACGCCGTAGGCGCTGCGGAAGGAGTCCGACAGCTCGGCCGAGGGGTTGGCGAGGTTCTGGCTGAGCGCGATGCAGGTGAACTCGAGGCCGCTGCAATGCGATTAGTATACGCCGTGGGTTCGACGGCCAAAGGTTTCGGTTGGGGTACGTAGCACGGGGGGAGTTCTTACCGGGTCAACCAGAGGAGACCCTCGGTCGCTTTATGAGACTTGGTCTTGAGCTCGTTGATGACCAGGTCTTGGATGGTTTCCGACTCGAGGGGGGCGGCGAGCTGGCGTTCTCGGAGTTTCTACGGTGGAAGCCATTTGATTAGCAACATATAAGTCGCACACAAGGCTGTTAAGAGGTAGAGACACTTCGGGAAAGGGGGAAGTTGCCAATTACTATGAGCGACAAGGGGGGATCGCACCTTAACGTTACCGAGGATGTCATTCTTGACGGGCGAGAAGGCAACAGAGCCCATGACGTCTAATCTTTGAATCAGAATCATGAGTTCCGCATCGAGAACTTCTGGCTGGTTGGGGGGTGTTATGTCCTACCAAACATAGTCGTCAGGGACTCGGCAGCATCGAGGAACTCGGTCGTGTGGATGGCATTGTTCTTCTCCGCGTCGATTGGCACGTCGGCGAATGACTTCTTGAACGTGTCAAGGAGCGTACCGCCGGGTGGGATTGAGACTGCCATCTCTGCTGGTATATGGGGAGTGTTCGAACTATGTCAATCGACAGAGGGTTCGCGCCTTTGACGGTGTTGTGGTCGGGGACGACAGATGTCAGGGTGGAAGCGGTCAACACTCAACACCAGCCAGTCCGGCCAGCCCCTCATTCCGCGCCCCTCACCCCTGCCCCTGACACGCGGTGACAGTCGCGACTTCCCCACGCCAAGGAGGAACCATAGATCGGTCACGTGAGCTCTCCCTGGAGAGGTGTCTCCGACCTGTCTACGTTGGACAGCCGAATATGCTGTTCGAACGTACCTAGTGCCAGGGATCTCTTATCTCACATGTAAGCCCTACATGTTTTGGGAGAGCAAAGCAGTGAGGAAGGCTCCAGCAACTTTATCACTCGACGCACATGCCAAGCGCTAAACTCCGCCAAGCCCGCCAAGAGTGGATATGGAATGGCGGGGTCTGCCTTCCTTCAGCTCACGATGCCTCAGTTCAGGAATGCGCATCGCCATGGAACTCGCGTGCTAAAGGTAAGGTAGGTATGTCTGTATGCTTCTTCCTGCTTTTGGTAGACTCTCGGCTGGCACAATGCTGTCACACAGCAACGACACGCATCGTCACGGACGGTGTGCCTTGCAGGAGAATCTTCCCGAGGCTGGGAGCAGCCTTCGGGACCCCGTAAAGGTACTGGACGGACGGGAGCTCACCTTGAGTGGGGATGACGTCACCCAACGCTTGACCTTTCCATTGTCCGTCAGCTGGAAATCCCCCTCCAGCTTGCCCTGCTTGCGTGGGCTGTAGTCACGGAACGGCACAATACCTGCCGCTGGTGAGAATATCCAAGCTTGGCGGTCCCGTGGCTCTTCAGCCCGTCACCGAACCCTGGTCTTGGCCCTCGGAAGACCCTACAGATCCCTGAAAAGTCGTACTTGGATTCGTAGCCGACAAATCGCATCGGGCTGGACTGCAGCCTGCATGTCATGCTTTGGCACTTTGGCACGATTATTGTAACCTGCTTCAAAGGTAGTTTATAATCCTGCCGTAAATCTTCAGCAACTTTCGGGATACATCAACCTGTCATCCATCCTCGTCTTCTTGGCCGTTTTAGCTCCTTCATCGTCTGTCTACGCATGTACAAGGCGGACATTACTTAACTTTGCATGACCTCGACTTTTCCCCAAAGGCCTAAAGTACACGGTATAACCGATCGTCATGACGGAGCACGTGAAGGGGGGCCATGGTGGTTCCAGCAAAGATGGCGATCAGCATCACCACCATATTGCGGACAAGCTCAAGCATCCGTTCCACGAACTGAAGGAGAAGCTGCAAAACACCCATCTGCACGATGCCAAAGTCTGGGTGCACCACGAGAAGTAAGGAGCTTCCGTTACTCTACGGCCGGCCACAATAGTAACATCTTATGCAGGCACAAAATCGGCAAGTTTGCCAACCTCGTATGTTCATCATGCCGAATCTAGGTCAATGAAGAGAATACATACTGATCGCTTCCTTGTAGTTCAACTCCCAGCATCGCCATGATGAAGCACACGAGAAGGCCACGGATGACAAGAGGAACCGGATTGCCGAAGGCCACCGTTTCCATTCCTACTTCCCCGAGCGCGACGGCAACCTCGTGAAGTGGTATGTAGACGGCAGGGATTACTTCTGGGCCGTGTCGGTCGCGCTCGACAACGCGAAGGAGTCCATCTACATTATGGATTGGTGGCTGTCGCCCGAGCTGTTCCTCCGCCGGCCTCCCTACTACAACCAGGAGTGGCGGCTGGACCAAGTTCTGAAGCGGCGGGCCGAGGCAGGCGTCAAGATCTATGTCATGGTCTACCGCGAGGTCGAGGCAGCCCTGACCTGCAACTCGGAGCACACGAAGCACGCCTTGCAGTCGTTGTGTCCAGAAGGGACCCCGGGCTACGGCAACATCCACGTCATGCGGCATCCGGACCACAACGTCCTGGAGAACGCCGCCGACATGACTTTCTACTGGGCCCACCACGAGAAGATAATCGTCATTGACTACGAGATGGCTTTTATCGGCGGCCTGGACCTGTGCTTCGGTCGCTGGGATAATCATCAGCATACCCTGGCCGACGTCCATCCGGAGGGCGTCCGCGAGGAGATCTGGCCCGGACAGGACTTCAACAACAACCGCGTGATGGATTTCCAGAACGTACAGGACTGGAAGCAGAACGAGCTGAGCAAGGCCGAGTACGGCCGTATGCCGTGGCACGACGTCCACATGGGGCTGATCGGCCCCTGTGTCTACGACATTGCCGAGCACTTCGTGCTGCGCTGGAACTTTGTCAAGAGGGACAAGTACAAACGGGACGAGCGCTTCGACTGGCTCGAGCTTCGCGGCCGACAGGGGGAGGACGAGGACCTCGTGGGTGTTCAGCGGCCTCGCTTCCCCGAGGGCGATTACATCTTACACCCCTACTCACCTCTCGAGACAAAGCGCGCCGAAAACAGGGGCACTGTCCGCGCACAGGTGGTCCGATCGAGCGCGGACTGGTCCAGCGGTATCCTGACGGAGCACTCCATCCAGAACGCCTACTGCGAGCTGATCCGCAATGCGCAGCACTACGTCTACATTGAGAATCAGTTCTTCATTACCTCTACCGGAGAGAATCAGAGCCCGATCCACAACATCATCGGACGCGCCATCGTCGACGCCGTGGTGCGAGCGGGCAAGGAGAACCGCAAATTCCGCATCATCATTCTGATCCCGGCCGTCCCAGGGTTCGCTGGCGACCTCCGCGACGACGCCGCAATCGGCACGCGGGCCATCATGGACTACCAGTACAAGTCGATCTGCCGCGGCCCGGACAGCATCTTTGAGCAGGTGCGCAAGGAGGGCGTAGACCCGACCAACCACATCTTCTTCTTCAACCTGAGGACCTACGACCGCCTGAACAAGACTCCGGCTATAAAGAAGCAGGAGGAGGAATCGGGCGTCAAGTACCAGGACGTCCAGCGCGCCGAGGCCGAGGAGATCATGGGTGAGGGTATCCATGGCAACCGGGATACCGAGGGTGATCGCGACCGACATATGGGGAGCAAGTCGGAGCAGCCGACACCCAAGGAATCGTACCTTGCTGACGAGAGGAAAGACGACGAGGCGGAGCGCTCTACGGACGCGAAGAGGAGGTTTGAGGAGGCTGAAGACAAAGACAAGAAGACGACGACGAACTTCAGCGTCGGCCACCACACCATGGCCGGCACCGGGCCTCTCTCCGAAGAAGCCTGGGAGGGCGATCCGGAGGAAGAGGTCGAGAACTGGATCCAGGAAGAACTGTACATCCACGCGAAGCTGCTCATCGTCGACGACCGCTTCGTAGTCTGCGGATCCAGCAACCTCAACGACCGCAGCCAGCTGGGCACCCACGACAGCGAACTCAGCATCGTGATGGAAGACACGCGCCGCTTCCAGACCAAGATGGACGGACAGCCTTACGAGGCAGGGTGGCACGCCGCCACACTCCGTCGGTTCCTGTGGAGGGAGCACCTTGGTCTGCTACCTCCCCAGGAGCTAGATGCCAGCAACGACCCCAATGCCCAGCCGCCGGGCGACGACTCGCCCAACGACGTCCACGACGGCGACGACTCGTGGAATTTTGTCGAGGACCCGCTGAGCGACGAGCTGTGGGAGATGTGGACCAAGCAAGCGACCGAAAACACTCTTGTGTACCGACAGCTGTTCCACGCCGATCCGGACGATCACGGTAAGTTTGTTGCCCACCAAGTTAATGCCGGGCATCGTGACTAACGGAGAGGACAGTGAAAACGTTCGACGATTACAACACCTTCTCCCCTCCCAAGGGCGTCAAGGCCGGCCACATCTTCGACCGTATGATACCGCCGGACGAGATCCGGAAGAAGCTTGATAAGGTCAAGGGCCACCTCGTGTGGATGCCGCTGGACTTCCTGAAGGACTCAAACATGGCCGAGACGGGGATGCAGGTCAACCAGTGGACGGAGAGCGTCTATACCTAAAAGGGGGCACCAGCGCGTCGGGACGGGCATATACTTTGTATTGTATGGTCTAGGGAGCATTGGGTAGTCACGCCTGGAATAGGATGTCGTTTTGCACATTTTGAATATTACGACAATGCGCGCTGGAGCTGTGATACTACGGCTCCCTATGTTCTGCTCAGTGAGGAGGCACGGGCAACGGGAGACTGGACGTTGGACGAACGACACTCAAGATTGATGCCACGGGGTGAAAGGCTATTGAAATAAGACTTATGCCACCATATCACTGAAGGCCAAGTATATGTTCCAATATTACAAGCTTCTAGTAAAGCTAATGGGTATCGCTAACAGGAATGAAACACCCCTCGGAGGCCGAACTCAGCAAAAACACCTAGAGAAGCAGCGCCGCCACACCAGCAGCAACAGCCAACAAACTCAACCCTTTGGCCGCAGCACCAGCCGTGGAGACCGTCGCGGAAGGGCCGCTCCCCGTACTAGTAACCGTCATGACCGACCCAGACGCATCAGTCGTCGTCATCGTCATAGTCACCGCACCCCCAGTGCCAGTAGTCGTCATACTCATCGTCCCATTGCCACCCGTCATCGTCGCGTTGCCCGGCTCGACCACATCATCGTACAGCCCGCAGACCGCATCGTCAGCAGTCGGGCACTCGGGCTCGACGCAGATGGCCTGCAGCGCGGGTCCCTGGGGCGGCACGACCTCGACGGCGGGGGAGCAGCGCTTTCCGAACAGGGACACGAGGGCGGCGCCCACGGCCGCGACGTCCGAGTCGGCCACGCCGAAGGAGGAGGCGGCTAGGCCGACCTGGGTCACGAAGTAGGTCACCTCCGCCGGGCCGAGGGCCATGAACTTGTGCACCTCGTACATGGAGGCGTCGCCGGTGTGAGCCGGGAAGGAGGGCTTGCTGTACTGGGTGCAGTGGAGGAGGGCGCCGAAGAATTGGTAGAGGTGGGTTAGGAGAAAGCTGTGGGGGATAGATGTGGTTAGTTAAGGGGTTTTAGAGGGAAGTGGAGGGTGGTGTTGGAAGAGATGAGGGAGGGAGGGGACGTACTATTGGTTGGAGGAGGTGTCGTTGGCGGGCATGTTCATCTGCAGGGGCGCGGCGCCGCCTCCGTCGAGGAAGTTGACCGACTGTCCGGCGCTACCGCCTCTGTTTGTTGAGGCCAGGGCGCCGGTGAAGTACGGTGCGAGGTTCACGTCTGTACCGTTGACAGTGCCGGGCGCGAGGATGCCGGGGACGGCGACGCCGGTGTTGGGCATTGTGTCTGTTGGGTGGGAAGTCAGCAATGTCCCGTTTTGTGTAACTTCGGCAGTCACGGTCTGAGACGGGATCTGGGAACTCACAATTTCCGATCACGACCGTGTTGACGAGGAGGGTCAGCAGCGTGTACTGGTTCTCGGCCGTGTTGTTCGTCAGGAGCGCCGTGGTGTAGTAGTCACAGATGGACATGTTCGACGGTCTCTGCGCGGCAACACCGCTCATCACAGCTAGTACAGGAGTCACTTTCTTGAGAAGCATCTTGAGGTCGTTTCTTTTTCAGATGTGATGCTTGGCACAGTCTGGGCAGTATCAACGGGGATGTGAACGAGCGGGCACGTCAGGGGGACACGCTCGTGAGTACACCATGTTTATAAGGTCTCACGAGCAGGCGCTGCTCATCCCCCTCCCATAGCGACCATCTCACAACAGAGCATGGGATCCATATCTTCCGGACACAATGGGAAGCTAGTCAGTAGTCCCTTCCCCGACGTGACATTCAGGTCCCCGAGCAACCGGATGGCCTCGATCCCGTGTCTTTCACTTAAGACTAAATGACGATCTCGGGACAGCTAGCATACCAGGCAAGCAGATCATTCCTGTCCCTGAATCCTGTAGACACGGTTCCCAACTGTCTGTCCACCAGACCCTCGGCAGCTTGTCTACCGGATGTTCTCTCACACATCGTCCAACTCGGCCTCAAAGTTCGGCCCAGTGGACGTCAACTGAAGCTTATTCAGTCCAGGGTCCAAGTCGAAGGGACTTCTAGTTGTACCCTTGCCGAATTCAGGGGTCCGTCAAGGGGTGGCGATGGAAGCCAGCAATGGACATCAACACGCATCGAGGACGAGAGCGGAACTGTCTGGGAGTTCACTAATATCTCAGCCGGCCAATCATCGCCATTCCATTAGACAAAGGAGTAAGGTATGTCGCCCTTGTCCCCATCGCTTTTAGCGTAGGTTGTTCCAAAGCGCTCTTTTAGCGTATGTCTCCGGCAGAGTAGCAAACCGAGAAGCTAGGGCGGGAGGGCGGCTTCCCGGACTTTGATGACGTCGTTCATTCACAGCGATCCAAGAACGTCAACAACAACGATGCTTAACCGCCACAGTCAAATTGGGGCATTAGGGCGCACACCAAGGACATTCCGTCGTCTTCCGAAGAAAAAGACAGCATCTGAACTGGGCTCTACATGATACTGATGAAATGCAGCCCATACAGAGGAAATAATCGCAAAAAAAGAAGGGCCTTGCCGGGATTCGAACCCGGGACCTCTCACATATTCTGACCTTCAGATGAAGATCGGGATGGGAATCCCGCTGTGTAGTTTGTTAGTTGGAATCGAACTGTGCACCTTGCGAATCAGTGGTAGATGCTTACAAGCGAGAATTATACCACTAAACCACAAGGCCGGCGATGACATTAGGCCGTAGGGCCGAATGCATGTGATTGTTGACGCAACCCAGCTTAATGTCCTCTACTAGCACCCTAGTTTATGGCCAGGACGCCGCATCAGCATCTTGTACAGGAAGCGCTGTTTTTTTGAGGAGTTAGTGAAGGCTAACTTATTCACTTCGTCCTCTTGTTAGGAGCGAACGAGTATCTCCGAACCCAGCGAAATGTTTTCCCAGCTCCCAAAAGCCGCGTCGACAATCTCGAACCAAGAGAAGCGCAAGTTAACAACCCTCTTCTAGCTTCCTCTGAGCAGGCATCGCAAACGTTGCAATGCCAGCTGGCTCGTGTCAGTCGTTGAGATAGAGGAAAATGTACGGGATGGAACATCCCTGAAAGTGATAGCCTATCCACAGACAATGGATCGGCTAGTGTAGACAATGGATCGGCTAGTGTAGACAATACGTAGCGATCACATTCAGAGGGCTATCATGAATACCAGTACAGATGCCACACTCGCGCCCTCGAACCAAGCGAGCCGTGAAGTCAACATATCAGCGTCGGTGATATAAACCCTTCCGTGCTAAGCAAACGAGAAGAGAAAAAAAAAAAAGCCTGCCCTGAATAAAGCACCTCCGGCTAGGAAGACCGCGCCTAGCCAATAAATAAAAGTCGTACAAAAGCAATCACGTAACAAATAGCAACCGAAGTAAGCAGTAAGTGCACCTCGAGAACTCCATGTCCCTCCCCTCCGTCCAGTTCGGCCCTGCTGTTATACTGCTACACCAGCACCCTATGCATCCATCCCCTCTTTCCATGCTCACAGCTCGCTATCATCATCCATGGCAAAGGCATCGCTCTTGTCATCATCCTTATCATCAAACTCCGAGTCATCAAGCACGATGGGCTTTGCCTTGGCCGCAGCAGCACGACCCGGGCGAGCGCGAGCGGGAGGCGCCGCCTGAACAAAGTCGTCGTCATCGTCATCCATGTTGTCGTCGTCGTCATCGCTCAGAGCGAGCTTCGGCCTCTTCTTCTGGTAGGCTTTGGCAGCGGGCGACAGGGCGGCCGGCTTCGAAGGCGCCGGAGCTCGCTTAGCCTTGGCGGTGGGCTTCGGCTTCGCGACCGGCTCCTCGCTGGCGTCCTTGGACTTGTTTCTGGAGCCGGCTGGGCGACCGCGGGGTTTCTTTGCCGGTGGTGGCGCAGCGGCGGGTACCGCTGCCTTCGGCTTTGCGGACAGCTTGGGGGCCGGCGGCAGGTCGTCGTCCGAGAGGAAGGCGTCGATGTCGTCGCCCTTGGTGGACTTGCGCGGCGATGACATGGCCAGCGCCTCGTAGTTTGTGTCGTCCTGGCTGTCAAAGTCGAAGGTGCGCGAAGGCTTGGACTTGAGCTTGGGCAATGCGCCCGCGGCGTTGGACTGCGACATGGCAAATAGACTAAGTCTGCCACCGTTGCCGTTGGCCAGCGGGGCGGATATACCCTTGACCAGAGCGCCGACGTCGCCCAACTTGTCGTCGGGGAGGTCGTCGCTGTCGGAATCGAGGAGGTATGTCTTGGGCTTGGAGGCTGTGGCCCGCTTGGCAGGAGCGTCGGTCATAACGACGTCTTCGTCGGCGGCAGACTGCGAGGCCGACTCCGACACCTTTGGCTCGGATGATTGAGGCGCCGAAGTCTTTCCAAGGGCTGCGAAGTCATCATCCGACAAGTCGTCGTCGTCGGACAAGAGGTACGTCTTTGCCTTTGTGGCGGCGACACTAGCAGCAGCACGCTTAGATCGTCCAGCTGTGGTGGACTCGCCCTGAGATGCCACAGGCTCAGCTGGCTTCTTCGCCTTGCCCAACGATGCGAAGTCGTCGTCCGAGAAGTCATCGTCATCATGGTCCGCCGAACCATCGAAAGCTGCGAGGGCCGCCTTCGGCTTGGGTTTCGGCTTGCCACCGAACATCTCGGCGAAGCGCTGATGTGTCTTCGTCTCCACCGGCTTGGGCTTCGCGACAGCCTTCGTCTTCTTTGCCGCTGGCTCGTAATCGTCTTCGTCCTTGATCCGCCGGCCGCCGCTCTTGCCAGAACCTGCTCCTATCTTCTTGGAAACGCGGCGACCCATACGACGGATGTTGGTCTGGATCTCAGCATCGAGCCTGAGCTGGTTCTCCCACTCCTCGACGAAGTTGTCGAGGTCGCGGCACCAAAGATCCTTCTCGGACAGAGCTTCGAGGTCATCATGCTCCGCCTTCTTGGCCTCAATGGCAGCCTTCAGCCGCTCAAGGCGCTCATACGTCAGAGACCAAAGGGGCATCTAGAGAGTCAAGTCAGCATACGTGTTTCCCTCCGAAATAGGCCAAGGGGGCAGGCCGGCTTACCGAAAGCAGGTAGTCGTAGTCACTCGCGCTGCCCGTGCTCTCGTCCACGTCTTGACTGTGATCCACCGTCTCGAGCTCCTCGTCGTCGTCGGCCTTCGTCTTCTTGTCCTCCTTGGGAAAAGCCTCGTACTTCCTAGCGCGCAGCTCCTCAACGAGGGCAGCCTTCTTCTTCTTTGCCACTACCATTTTGCCTTCGATGACCTCCAAGATGAACCGGTACTGGTTTTGCAGCTTCCGATATGCAGCGTGGAACACCCTGAGCCAGTGGGCCTTCCGCTTTGTATAGAGCGCTAACCGGTAGTGGAAGTACTCCTCCATGATCTGATCGGGAGACTCGTACTTGCGAATGCGTCCCTGGGTGTCGAAGGCCACGAGATTGGTGACTCCAATAGACTTGTTGAGCTTGAACTTCTCCAGCAAGCCCTCGCTCATAGCGGCCTTCATGTGCTTCTCCTCGAGCTGGATCACAAAGTGGACCGTCTTGTGGTCATTGAACTCTTTGTAGTCCTTGATCCATGAAGGCGTCTTCTCGGCGCGGATGATCTCCTCGAGCTTGGCCTTGAAGTCATCTGTCCACATGCGGATGGGCAGTTCCGTGATAACGACCTCGTTCTGGTCCTCGTCCGGAATCGCGATGCCGTTGAACTTGAACTTGGGCCCATCAGGCTCAACGACGCCCTTCCAGCCGCGGAACCAGGGAGCCATGGGTGTGAAGGGCTTCTCTTCCGGGTCGTCAGGATCGAGCCTCCCCATACGACGCCTGAGGTTCTTGACGATGTCCATCGGGTGGTAGTTGGGGATGTCGGTGCTCCAGCCAGTGCCAATACCACTCGCGCCGTTGACAAGAATCATGGGAATCACCGGCGCGTAGGTTTTCGGCTCAATCATCTTGCCGTCCTCGTACTGGTGGTCCAGGACAGGTTCGTCTAGGGCCGAGTAGACGCGGCGAGCCAGCGGAGAGAGGCGGGTGTGGATGTAACGAGCGCTGGCGGCATCGCTTCCACCTTGAAGTCTAGAACCGAAGTTACCACTCGGCTCTAGAACGTTGATGTTGTTCGATCCGACGTAGTTCTGGGCCAGTCCGATGATGGTCTGCTGCAGAGACGCCTCGCCGTGATGATAGGCAGTGTGCCTGCTGACATAGCCCGCCAGCTCAACGACCTTCTGATCCTTCACCAGGTTCATCTTGAAACAGGCGTACAAGACCTTGCGCTGACCGGGCTTGAGGCCATCGATCATCGACGGGATAGACCGAAGATTGTCGGCCATACTAAAGAGGATCAGCTCCTTCTGGACGAAGTCCGAGTAGGTGATCTGCTTCGTGGACTGGTCAAGGTACGTGCCCGGAACGAAGTTACCGAGCCACTCCTTTCTGGCGTCTGCCTTCTTCTTGGAGAAAACAAGCTCAAACAGGTCGACTTCTTCCGACTTCATGGTGCTGAACTCCTTCAGATGGTCGTCCAGATTGGTGAAGTAGACCTGGGCATCTTCGCTGGTGCTGGTACCCAGACCTTTGAAGTACTTGTAGTCCCATCTCTTGATCTCGTGCTTGTGCTGCTCCTTCCACTCCTCGTACTGCGGCATACTGTAAAACGACTTCAGCTTCGTGGGCTTCTTCGGGTTGCTTCCCTGCCACACTTTGACAACGGGCGTGATGAACTCTCTGAAAAAGTCTGGGATCTTCAGCAGGGACGGGTACTGCACTTGGAGCCAGTTGATCAGTAAGCCTTTGATATGACTACCATCGTGATCCTGATCGGCCATGATCATGAGGTGACCATATCGGAGGGCCTTGGTGTCAGTGTACACTGTCTTGTGCTTGAGACCAAGGATCTGCTTGATAAACTGGATTTCCTTGTTGTTGGCGATCTGCTCCGTGGATGCGTCACGCACGTTCAGCATTTTCCCGCGCAGTGGGAAGACGCCAATCTTGTCCGGGTCGAGAATGGCACGACCAGCCACGGCCAGACCTCTGGCTGAGTCACCTTCTGTCAAGATCAGAGTACACTCGTGGCCCCTCTTGGTACCCGCCAAGTTGGCATCGATGAGCTTCTCGTTGCTGATTCTCGAACGTCGGTTGCCGTCACTCTTGGCCATCATCTTATCGGCTTTCTTCTCGGCGAAGTGCATGATGTTGGTGATGGCTTCAGTTGCTCGGACCTTCTTCAAGAAGCCCTCGGTAAGGACGCACTTGGTTCCAAAGGAGCTCATCTTGGACGTCAACTGCTCCTTGGTCTGCGAGTTGAAGGCCGGGTTGTCGATCAAAGCGCTCACGAAGATGAAGATGTGGTTCCGAATGTGGTTGGACTTGAGGGTATGGCCCTTGGATTTCTTGTTCAAGTCCTTGAGGAGAGCCGCAACGATTTGGTCGGCAATGTAGTTGACGTGGGTGCCACCGGAAGTCGTGGCGATGGAATTGACGAATGATACTTGCTGGAAAGAGCCGTCGGAGACGGTGAAAGCCACCTGCCACCGTTCGGTCGGCGTCTCGAAGATGACGCTTGCGGGCATCGGCTCGCCGTCGTCGCCCAAGATCGCATCGTCCCGTTCCTTGGCGATGGCCTTGGCGTACATGGAGCAGTACTTCTTGAAGTCGACCTTGAGGAGCTCGTCATTCAGATGTACCTTGATGCCCTTGACTGTGCCCGCCATGTCGTAGACGCGGCGCGTGAGTAGAGCCTCCAGATCGTCATCAATGCCATCAGGCATGCCGAACTTGGTGTAGTCGGGCGTGAACGTGACACGGACGAAGTCCTGCGTCTTGTTTGACGTGATCTTGGCCTTCTCCATCCTGGTCATGTTCTTGGTCCATGTCTGCTTGTACCGCTTTCCGTTGGAGGAATCTTGCACCTCCAGGTGGAACTCGGTGCTGAAGACGTTGCAAAGCTTTGCACCATAACCGTTGCGGCCTCCGACAGTCTTCTTCTCGTCGTCGTCGAAGTTGGATCCTGCAAGGAGATGACCGAACACCATCTCGGGGATATAAACCTTCTCCTTCTGGTGCATCTCGACAGGGATACCCTTTCCGTTGTTCTCTACACATATCTCCCCAGTCTTCCGGTTGATGTGTACCTTCAGATATGTCATCCCGTTCGGATCTCTCTGCTTGTTGTCGGCAGCGTTCACCAAGATCTCGTCAAAGATCTTGTAGAGACCTGGAACGAAGGAAACCTGCCGCTTGACAACGAGCTTGGCTTCTTTGTCAAAAACCCACATCTGCTGCTCGGTGCGCTCGATCGATCCTATATACGTATCGGGACGTTTTAGAATATGCTCAAGCTGCGTGAGCTTCTGGTACGTCTCGGTGGCAGACTTGGACCCGGCCTTGGCTTTGGATCCGGCCGGTTCGTCGAGGAGCATGCTCTCGTTCTCAATCTCTGCAAGCGGTTTGCCGCTGGACTTCTTCGCGGCAGGCGCCTTCTTCTGCTTCTTGGCGCTTGGTGGTGTATTTGACAGCATGCTGCCACCCATCATGGAGTCGTCATCGTCGTCGCTCTCTGGCTTGGCCCGCTTCTTCGGGGCCGGTTTCTTGGCTGTCGCAGCACTCTTTTTAGCCACTGGTTTGGCGGCGGCAGCCTTCTTCGCTGGCTGCATCTTCGGTTTCTGAATGTACGCGTCAGTATGAGACTTGGATATCAGACGCCAACTCGGTGATACGATAGTGGGCGAAGTTTGATGAAAGGTAGGAGCCTTCGAGGTTATTAACGTACCGCTTCGGGAATGTAGACATCGGACTCATTCTCGTAGTCATCAAAGACGGAATCCTCCATGATATCGGAGTCCATGCTTGACGGCTTTGAATCCGTCGAAGCTTGCGACGGCAGGTTGTTAGGCGAAAATACCGGTTGCGGAAATGAGGGCTGCAAATGAGGGCTGCAAGACGTTCAGGGTGCTTTATCAACGAGAGAAAACGAAGAAAGAACAGAGGAATAAAGGAGACGAAACGCGTGTGGCAAGAAGACCAATCCCTCGCCGGAAGAGCTCGCGCAGTTGAGGATGCACGGTTCTGAGGGATGGAGGTTGAACTTGGTGGGTTGAATTGTTGTTTGTTTCCAACGTAAACACTGCCGCTCGGATTTTCCCCGATTTGCCCACTGGGCTGTTGCAGGGTCAAACGCGTTAACCCGGACGCGTTACGTATTGGAAAGTCGGCATGTGGGTCACCGATGTAGCTCACGTGATTGTCCCTTGTTCGCTGGGGGATTGCTTACCTAAGGCAAGTACTGTACCTATCTGAGTTCGATCATACCTGGAACTCCATAAAACACACCGCGAACACCCGGCATATATGATAACGCGGCCAACTTTAAGGTGGTGAAGTGTCCGAGTTGCTGCGTTGATCCGCGCAATCATACAAAGGTACCTAGTTATATTGGACACCAGGGGAACCGCCTTCATACCCAATCTCGTGGCTGTTATGCCAAGTCTATCCCCTAACGAAGCACCTGAAAGCGACAGTGATAAACACCGTAAGTAACTTCCATGACCTGTCAAGTGCCTAAAACTAAGGTGGTTTACGTCGGGCTTAACATCTCAGTCTGCGTCTATATCAAGAATTACAGGTATCCCTGTATTCTCTGAAAGCGGAAGTTGAGTTCATCCCCCTTTTGCCCTGTTCAACCTCGTCGAACCTTGGCCACGTCCAAACCTGTCACAACCTTCTTGACTGTGTTGCGAGGACCGTGATTGTGCAACCAGAGGTCGCAATGCCAGACTTGGCATTTCTCGTCCCTAGAGTCTATGTATCCCCTTGTTACTTCCATCTGCGACGACGCCTTCTCCGTCACCCAATGCCCACAGCCTGTGGACGTCGAATTCAACCATTCAGGGTTGTTTGGCAAAGGGGAAAACTGGAGATGCCGTTGTTCCGGTGTATTCCCTTCTCTTCGTGATGCACTTGCACAACTGTCTTCCCGATGAGGAGATTTGTCGCCCCTTGTGGTCTATCTCGCCTGAATCGGCCATGCTTTGGATAAGCTTCTCACACCTGCTGAAACGTAACTCCTGGACATGCTGATTCGTGAGTCCTCGTCAGGTGCCGTCCATGAGGCTCGATGCTTAAGCGCGTTCCCGGTATGTCACAGCAGGCGGTGGCGTCAATGGTGGCTTGTTAATCTCGATCTCCAGATCTAAGCCTCGAAGCTTACAGCCTGTCCCATGATATCGCCATGTCCCAATCTTCGGTGGAAGGGGAGCAAACAGGTGAAGTCGGGACAGGGCGAGGCCGCACATTGTGCGAACCTGATAGCCCCGTCTCCCGTGTGCACTCTGGGCATGTCTTCGCTTCTAAAACGACGCTTCTCCCTAGCCGCGAAGCGGTGGAGTACAGTTTGTTATACCGTGACTGGGATATTCCCGCATGGTTTCCATACTCGTGCGACTCTGCTCGGATCGTTCAGGACCTATGACGGAGAGAAATTTCCCGAAGTCAATGCCTACAGCCGATGGATTCCTGCACCGTAGGGTTTCACTACACGATAGACGCGACCTAGTGGCTTTCTGTCAACTTCAGACTGTGCGACGGGCTGGCTCTCTCCAGGCTGTATGTCTTGGAATAGAGCTGAGCTTGAGTCTATCTTCACCTTCTGTGCCTGCTTAGAGACCAAGCCGTGGACACTGCCCAGATCCAGAGACCAAGTGTCTCAAACAAGCAGAGACTAACAACGGATACATGTCCGACATCCGCGAGTTAAACCAATTTCTTGTGCTAACTGCAGTCTTCATCCTGGCTAGTGCGGTCATGGTCTCTTTCCCGTGTGGGTTCACGACATCGACAACCCACGCTTTGAACTCGCTTGTCTCACTGACTTCCTCCTTTTGACTACTGATACTCTAGGTTCTGGCACCGCAACTGAAACGGAGAATCTATCTTGTTTCTATCCGTTTGAACGTCTAAACAGCCCGTACGGGCCCGTGTTTTGAGCTTCTTGGACCGGCCCCAGCCAACAAGAAGACGGGCAGCTGCAGAAGTCATAACGGCTGGAACGCTACGCACAGCAATCTTCAGGGGGATAGATGACTCGAGACATGCGTGGCCTGCATCTGACGTCCAAGCTCTTTGACCAATTCATCGTGACCCTGATCATCCTACCAGCATCGGGCGATCCACAGCGCCATCTTCGAACACTTGGTCCATACACGCCAGTCTATCACTTATCGAATTCGGCTAATGATTCCAATCCTTGCTCCAGCCTACAACCACTTGTTTGGCTGCTTGTATGGCCGACAACGTGACTTCGTCACACATCACTTTCCGTCGGCGAGCTCCTCCAGAAGAAGGGAGAATGAAGACGCAAGTAGTCCAGGACGGACAGCGGAGCTCTGGTACTAGCTTCTGTGACTTGAGGCAAGAGGTAGGGCCACAAGCCGAAAGCTGTGTCTCCTTCCATCGGGCATTTTCTTGTGGCCTGTACAAGGCCAGGCCCGTGGGGAAAACAAGGCTCGATGCCGTGACCAGTTGAGAACCGGACAGAATGTCCACCCACAAGCCACATCTAGGCCTACCGAAGACATGAGAGTCTCAACTTGATGTTCTGGAAAAGCCTTGGAACACTTATCCGGCCTGCTGTCTTTCCAGGGCAGGGCGTACGGGTATGCACAGGTGAACAGTCTTCCTTGCAGAGAAGCGGTAGAAGAGGTCCGTCCACCCCTTGTGGCGGTCAAGATCAGACTGACATACGATGAGACCTGATCTAGTCTTGATGCTGCTCAACGAGACCATCACCAGGTAGAGGCAATGGGCCATAGAAACGCGATGGTCCGGTCCAGGATCCTGGAACCTTTGTTATTGCAGCAATGCAACACCGCGTCCTCTAGGCTCTCACTGCTTCCAGCGCCCCACGCCGGCGTGACCAATGGCCCATAGCGACCACGTGTGTCGAGTCAATTTCTCTGCTATCTCCAGCGTATTTGGCATCTTAGCACTCCTATCACAGGCATTTCTTTGTTCTACGGTCGTCAACAACCCAGGCTAGCCTGGCCACTCAGATGGAACCGTACTGCAGCCTTCCGACGGTCTGCCTTCTGTCAAAAGGGTCTTCCATGTATTTCCAAACAAACCAGTTACCTGTTTGATCCGTTCCCGGAGCTGTATTTGCGGTGTCAAACTCATTTGTGGCCCTTCTCTGGCCCTTCTGGCCACATATCTTCTGCGTCATGCAATCGCCTGTGATCACCCCTTTCGGGCTACTACCGGGCTCTGGTGAAATCCACTGAAACCACCGCTCTCGAAATCGAACCTTGAGCTGCTCTTACAGGAGCTCAATGTTTACAACCGCTAGTCTCGAAGCGATCTCACGGGTAACAAGACACGGCGGCCGCGGAGGAGCAGCCTCAGGCGACGGGAAGGCCTGCCACGGAGTCGTCTCGCATCTCGCATCTCGGCGGCATCCCCCCCCCCCCCCCCCAGTCTGACGAAACCTTCCTGCAGGAGATAAAGCAGCACCAGACTAGACCTTCGTTATTCTTTATTTAACTCGGGCATATCCGCATATCCGCCTTCAGCGCCACGTTGGGCTAGAGATATCATATTATCCCCCCCTGGCTGAGCTACCCCGTCCACCTTACGCGCGTGTCCCATCACAGCTGTCACAAATCACTGGATGAAGCCTTCTACAACTCGATAGCGAAAGAGCGGTGGAGGATCAAACGGCCCTCTCTGCTCCCACAAGTCGATTCGAGACCTTGACCACAAAGACAGCTTCCTGCGAGACCCGTGGATGACAACGCAGAGATACTTCGGAGCCGCCGAGCTGCAGGTCATTGCATAACCAGGCTTCTAGAAGTGAAAGAAGCTATTCTCGGTTCCTTGTCCTGGGCATCTTGGACGCAAGACAGTGCAGCCCCCGCCAGCGAGGATCCAGTGTTTTGTGGGCAATTTGTCTTGTTTGGCCTGTTGAGGCTCTCTGGTTTCCCCCGGCTCTTGTCTGCCTGCAAGCGTTGACATCTGAACTCATAAGATCACGCATTTGTCCGGCTTATCCTTCGGTTACTTTCTTTTCCAGTCTACTGGATGCTCCTTGATATTTTTCTAGGAGCTCGCTAGCCTGTGTGTCGCTGCCAAGATGCTTTCACTGGCCTCTATCCTCAACCCATCACCTCCTGGGTTGCCACCTAGCTCCCACCTCTACTCACCATCCGGATCTTCTTCGCCTGAATTCCACATCCTTGGAAGTTCGTCTGTTCCGGCGAGGCAACCTGTAGTCGAAAAGCACAGGATGCCGAAGGACATTCCAGGATTCTCCAAGTCCAAGGTCAAGGGCACTGTCAAGTTCTGTCCCTATGAGGACCTAGACGAGGCATCATTGCGAGAAGTCAGAAGGTTTCGCGTGGCGCCATTTGGAAGTATTAGCAATAACTGCCGACATATCCCCTACAACAGTGGAAAGAAGGACTTTTTCGAGAAGACAGGCCGAGAGAGCTTTGAAGGTGAGGAACTACCTAACATCCATACCAAGTAGTATCTTCAAAGCAAATGCTGACCGAGAAGCAACAGTCTTCCAGTACACCTTCAAGTTGCCGGATGACGACGTCGAGTACACCGTCATGTGGGATTACAACGTCGGGCTGGTCCGGATGACCCCCTTCTTCAAATGCTGCAACTATCCCAAGGTACGCTTGCCTGCTGTTCCGACACATAGTTATCGACTGACTTGGCTTTGTCAGACCACGCCTGCAAAGATGTTGAACCTGAACCCGGGACTCAGGGACATCACCCATAGCATCACTGGAGGTTCTATCATGGCTCAAGGTACGTTCACACCAGCGCTGACCCTGTCTCGACATCTCGAGACCGTCCGCTAACACGTCCACGCACAGGCTACTGGATGCCGTTTTCCTGCGCCAAAGCTGTCTGCGCTACATTCTGCCAACACATCTCCGGTGCCTTGATACCAATTTTCGGACCGCAGTTTCCCTCAGAGTGCGTTCATCCAGATGCCCCAGACCACGGAAGAATGTGCATAGATCCGGCTCTGGTAGCTGAGGCTACTCTGGAGGCCGAGGACTTCCGCAGACTGTACGGACAGCGGGCATCCATGGCCTCACCTATCAGTCCTCGTCAGCAACAGCAGCGTCGGATCAACAACTTTCAAGGCCGATCGCACCAACCCAGTAACTTGAGCTCACCATTCCAGAGCCGTCAGTACATCAGGGGCGGACAATTACCCGACAGCCCGTACGGCACCGACACGGAGGAGTACGATAGCTTCTCAGGTTCTGAGACCGAGCTTCGTGGCGCAAAACATCAGCGCTTCAAGCAGAGTCACTACCCTTACACTCCGGCTCCGACATATCGAGCCATCCAGACGGCACCAGCGCCAACCTCTTCAGGCTGGACGGCCGCAAACCACGAGCGTCAACACTCCAGCTACCAACCCTCCGACCGTCACCTCTTCCACGGGGTGCAATTCAGCGGCAAAGACCAGCAGTACGACCACGCAAGCCCGTTCCTGAGCGCTCTGCCCCGACTGCCAGAGGCCAATCCCCAATCCTCCCCTTCCCAGCCCCGGCACTACCTCCTAGCCTCGCAACCTCGCCACTGTAACATACCGGCCAGCGCTCAGCTGCAGCTAGCAGGTCCCCAGTTCGCCGCCTCCGCCGCCGCGCCACCGACGCCGGTCATGTCGCCGAAACGGCCGCGCGCGGCCTTCGAGGCGGGCGATAGCACAGACCATGACTACGACGGCGGCGAGAGCCACGTTGGTAGCAGCCCGACGACTTCCCGAGTCGGGGGTGAGGGCGGGGAAGGGTACAAGCTACTCCGACATCAACACAGCAGGTCGGACCTGCAGCTGCCGCCCATCGGCGTGTCGATGACGGCCAGCGTGGCGGAGCGCAACGCGGCACTGCTGTTGCTGAACCTCAGCGTGACTGAAGGCCATGAAAGTGGCGGGACGGAGGACAAGAGCGAGGAGCAGACGGAGAAGCAGCCTGGTGGACCAAAGCCGTGGGCAAGTGTGCTTGAGAAGGCAGCAATGGGGATTGAGCGGTGTCAGCCTGACGGGCCTGCGAAGAAGAAGAGGAGGACTATCTCCATATGACCATTGGCCGGTCGTAATGAACACAGAGTGATGGCGAGGGTGGTCTTCGTCTCTTTGAGAGGAACGTTGCATGGTTGGTGTTGATTACGGTTGCATTTCTTGTTTCAGGGTGCTCTGGAATTTGGAGTCATGGATAGATGGAGGAGGGATAGGTGCATGCGCCCCATTGATTTCTAGGTCTTGATGGGCGGCAACAAGTGCTGCTGTGAGTTGAAAAAGTGCCACTTAGTCTATGAATGTAAGTCTTAATGATACTGCCTTGGGTATCAACCACCTAATCACGTCGCGTTCGTCGCGTGATTCTTGTCTATCCTATCCTAGTTTTTCGTCCATTGCCCGGAGCAGAGACAGGCACACACGCAGTCTTCAAGACTTGTTCTCAGCCGCCCTCTTTGCCTTGTGCTCCTTCACCCAAGACTCAGCCTGCGCCTTCGGCACGACAAATATCTTCACCAGCTCGTCAACGATCTCCACGTTTCCGCCAGCCAGCATTTTCAGCAGCGGCACCTTCCTCCCTATCTTGGCCAGGCCACCGCCCACAGTCTCGACGTAGCACTCCACGCCGTTGACAGTATACGCACCCTCCCGATCCCACGGCAGCGGAAAGACATACCTCAGATGCTGGTCCAAGGTCTCCGCCTCCCCAAAAGCCTTGATGAAATCCGACTCCAAATGCACCGGATACAGCAGCACCGTCGGGAAAGTCAGACTACTCGTCGGGTCCGCCGGGTCCGGCACAAGCCTAACCTTCGCATCCTCCATCTCAGGCGGCTTCTCCGTCCTCCTCATCCTGATCCCCCTCGCCTTGATCGCCGCAGCAAGCACCATCTCCTCCCTCCTCTCCTTAGCGACCCTCTCCTCCTCTTTCCTCCTCCTCTCCTCAACCTCGCTCTTCTTCCTTTCAATATCCCCCCTCAACTTCTGCAGCGCCTTGTTTCCCCCGTCGACCGCCAGCCCCCTCACACAAGCATCCTCCGCCTCCTCCACCTTCCCCAGCGCCAGCAGCGCCCTCGCGCTCCGGTAATAAGCCTTGACATTCCCCCCGTTCAACCTGATCGCGCCCGCGCAATCAGCCGTACACGACCGGTAATTCCCCAGCTCAAGCTGACACGCCGCCCGGTTGACATACAGCACCTCCAGCAGCGCCCTCTCCCTCTCCACCTCAGCCGGCTCATCACTACTCCCCTCGTGCGTCTCCGTCTGCACGCTCGGCAGCCCCTTCGCCCTCCTCCCCTCCTCCGCCGCCAGGATGGCGATCCCCTTGCCGTAAAACTCCCGCGCGTCGGCCCACTTCCGCGCCGCGAAGCACTCGTTCCCCTGCTCTTTAAAATTGGTCGCGTTCTCGAGCGGGGTGCCGTCGTAGGCGAGGGCTTGGAGCGCCGCCACGTCGTCGTTCTCCTCCAGCTCCGTCATGAAGAGCGGGTGCTTGTTCAGGTCGGCCAGGATCTCGGCGCCGGTCTTGCCCGCGTTAAAGGCTAGTCCGGGGGGCAGCTGGGGCTCGTAGGGTTTCTGTTGCTGTTGGGGGGAGGAGCCGTCCTGGCCTTGGGAGGCGAGGTGGGCGGCTGCCATTTGGTTCATTATGTCGTCCATTTTTGGTTGCTGGACCTTGCTCAGGTTCCTATGGCACTGCTACGCGGTTTAAAGCTGCTTCTCCTCAAAAGGCGGCAAGTGATGTGTACTTCAGTTTTGTTGATGAGACGACGACCTCTGGTGATGATCTGTGGCAAGGTGGGGCCTTTGAACGAAACTTTCGAGGTTTTCTTCGACGGTTTTCTCTACGCATCTTCGAAGGCCTATATCCTGAGCCCCTTTCCTCGTCAATCACTCAGTAAAACGGAGTGACTGTAATACGGATTTGACAGATTGTCGCTGCAATGTAGAAAATCACAATCACGATGAGATCCAGTTTCAGTCAATGTTCTCATTAAGTTTGATTAGAGCTCGCTCTAAGAGCACCTAGCCATATCCATAACCCGAAGCCAGCCAAGTTGTCCCAGAAAGCCGGCGTATAAGCCCGTCGTAAAAATCATACATACCCAATGATGTCCTAAATCCAAAAGTACCCGTAACGCCTTGGCTCGCTGTCTAGCGCGCCGCCATGCAATAACCGAGCCCAAAACACTCCCTGAACCACCACCATTACCATTTTTATGCTATAAATACTAAATTCCCATTCATTCCCGACTCATTCCACACATACGCGCGCCCTTGAAGACCCCCTTCAATCCTCATGATGATCGTCATCCCCGCTAAAGGGAGTAACAGCCCTCGCCTTGGGCGGCAGCGCCCCAGCCTCGCCCGAGACGTCCCGCTCCCGCATGCGCTGCACCTGGAAGCACTGGAAGGCACCGACCACGGCGACGACGGCGCTACCGTACCACGCCAGTGCGGTGCAGTCCATGCGCTTGCCGATGGTGTACAAATACCCCGCGATCGGCGGCGCCACCATCCGGCACGCCGCTCCCGCGCTGGCCGCCATGCCGTTGACTTTGCCCAGGACCGAGGGCGTGGGGGTCGCCTCCTTGATGAGGATGAGGAGGAGCGGGTACACCAGGATGGAGAAGATGTTGCGGACGGTGAGGCAGAGGTAGATGGCCGGGTAGAGGAGGGACTCCGGTACGTAGAGCAGCGGCGGCATCATGAGGTACGCGATGGGGTGTAGGACCGTGACGAGGATGAAGAGCCTGTAGACGCCGATGCGGACCGCGGCGATGGGGAAGATGACGGCTTGTACGAAGAGGGCGATGACTCCGTTGACGGCCATGATCATGCCGACGGCGCGGAGGGACAGGCCGAGGCCGCCGGGGGAGTAGAAGGGGCTCGTCGGGCTGAGAGGCTTGTTCATGACGTAGGGGATGAAGCCGCCTTGCCGGACACGGTCGTCTTCGAAGAAGATCGGAAGCAGGTGGTCGAATGTCATGGAGTGGTAGGTGAAGATTGACAGAGCGAGGACAATAGACATGATCCGCTTGCAGAAGATGTTGTATGTAGCGGGCTTCTCTGACTCCGAGGTCCACGTCCTCGCTAGGGCGTTCACATCGCGGTTCTTGATCTTGATGGAGCCGTAGTTCTCGTCCCTCAGGTCTACAGCAGGTCTTTTGATAGCATCGGAAGTCTCCAGGAGCGGGGTTTCCTCGGACACGAAGGCCTGGACGGACGGGGACGAACCTGGCTGCATATCCGGATGCGTCTCCTCCAGCAGGAAATAGCCGAGCAGGATACTGACCAACAGGAGCCCGGCACAGATGAGGTTCGGCAGGAGGTAGGGGAACCTGTCGAACAGTGAGCCCTCCGGAAACAGGTCTGGGAAGGAGTCGTGCGGGTCGGCGAAGGTGCCCCCAATGGCAGGTCCGATGATAGTCCCAATCGACCAGACGAACGGCATGATCGAGTACGCCTTGGGCTCATGTTCGGGTTTCGAGACCAGCTCGCCGACCATGGTCTGGATCACGCCGATGTTGCCGTTCAGCAGGCCACCCACGCAGCGGCCGATGAGGGCCAGCCACAGGTTGGAGGCAAAGCCGACCATGACCATACTGAACATGGTGCCGACGCATCCCAAGAGAAGGACGGGCTTGCGACCGATGCGGTCCGACAGACCACCCCAGTACATGCCCATCACGGCCTCCGCAAGGGAGAAGCTCGAGATGAGCAGTCCGGCGTAGAACGAGGCGTCATCTTCGTCGCCGATCTGGAATCTCTTGATCAAGGCCCAGGCATAGGGGAAGATGGAGGTGAGGGCGATCGGCTCGGCGAGACGGACGATAGCTGCACGGCAAGAGTATCAGCTTCTGCAAATGGTACGCCAACACGGCAAAGGGGGCAGGCCCAAGGGGGCTAGCTAGGCTTACCAAGTAGGAAGAGCTGAACGGTTGGGAAGTCGTCTGGGTTGCGATGTCTTCTCTGACTTGTTAGAGTCATGGCCTCTATGCGTGGTCTATTTCTTACGACTACCGACACAGGCCTTGTCAAGTGATGTAAACTCGAACAGAGGAGGCAAATGTGTCGAACTGCTTTCCGGCGGGGTCGCGTTCCAAGCGTACAGGTGGCGGGCGCGATCACTTGAGACTTGGCGCCTAGGTTGGCGAGGAAGTTAAGAAGCGCACGCCGTTGAATATAGCGGGACGGTAGGGAGGAATGCAGAAGAGATTAAGACGCAGGACGCGGCAAGGAGAGATATGTAGATATTTACATGGCCGGGTATAAGTGGACCCAGCGACGGGTTGTCGAGCAGGAAGAAAAACATAGAAAGATGGAAACCGATCTCGGCCGATGACTGGTGGAGGGTTGCAATGCGGCAGAGACAGGCCCAGGCCCGGACACAGAGCGGCAGGCATGATCCCCGCTCCGGAGCACCGCAGTGTGGCCCTGTTCTTCCCACCTGTAAGTCCACCGTCCACCTCTCCTCTCATGCTGTGCACCGGCTTCATGCTACTATAGCAGTCTAGTTAGGCATGCATTGGCCCGGAACAAGATGCGAAGGGGTATGATTCAACCAGCGAGACATGCTGCTATCTGGGCTTCCAGATCTGGTGAGCGTCGAGTCTGTTGGCTATCGGATCCTCTATCAGAATCGATAAGTCCCCGGCATGGTTTCTGGCTTTCCGACAAGACACCGATATCAGTTCTCAGATGGTCCAGCATCACAACCCACCCTGGAGTACGGCATAGCGCTACAGTAGCCGTTGAGCGTGCCATCGTGATGCATCGACAAGCTTGAATAGTCGCACAGCCAATGGGCTAGACCACGGATACACTACTGTTGCATGAGCACATGTAGCACTTCAAGAACTGTCCAGAAGTCGAAGAGCGAATCTTGAGGGGCAATTGGCCAATCATATCACGTCAAGCAGCCAAAAACGCGGAGACGATTTCGTTTTGGTTGATCATCAAAATACATGATTCGCCAGACGTTGGCTCCTCCGCTTCGCCCATCTGACCTCCCGAGGTTTTTCTACTACAGGGAGAACATCCATCTTCATCTTACGTCGTAGTATCGCGGACAGCACTGCTTAACCTAGTGCTTTGACGCTATGAAGACCATGCAACATTGCGAGATGGATGAAGTTGCGGTCAGCTGGCCGTAGTCGGCTGCAGCCCTCTGACCATCTTTGCCTCGTCAACGTCTCTCGGATATGGGCTTTCCTCATCGTTTGGAAAACACAAGAATAGGTTGGTTGCAACCGGGTACGGTCGATCAACTTCATTCTTTGATGCCGGGTGATCTGAGCTATCGCCGGCACCGGTGGCGATAGGGACGCTTTGCAAACCATCAGAAGCGGTCTGTACAGCGCCAGCGAGCACCTGCAGGGCTCGCCGGTGTCTCAAAGCCGCGAACCAGATATGAGAAGGTGGGCGGTATAGCCTGCTTGGTCGTGCGAAGACGCTCCCCAATGCGGTGTAGCCCGGACACTCACCGATGGGCTTGAAGATAACATCTGCGGTCGGCCACTCGGGTCGAGTTGAGGATCCTTGTCAAGGTGCAGTATCCTAATCGGCCTGCAGCGCTTCACCACAGAGGAGGATTGCGTACCGCCTCGAGATGCATATGCGGTGCTCCTTTCCATGCAGCACATCCGCGTCCGGCATCCGCGACCCCGGGCGCCCCACCAATAAACCATGGGTCCGCTATCACGACTCGCGGGCCGTGTAACCATCGACTAATTGATACCGCTAGCGTCGATGTCCCTCTGCGCTCCTCTTGCTCGATGGGCAGGGGCACGACTAGCTGTCCTCTTGGCCATTTGGTAGTGCCTGCAGTGGTCTGGTCACCGTCTAAGTGCCGAGAGCGCTTCTTTAACAAGTTTCTGTGTCGCCAAGTGTCCTTTCCCTGCCAGCTCGTTGATATATGCGCAGGTAGAAGAATTCCAAGTCTGGCGGATGACTTCACCTCCCACAATGCCAATCGCCGTCATGCATTTCCCCTTCAACCTTGACGTTTCGGATGGGATTTGCAGTAGCCGACTCTTATTTCAACGTGAGTCGTGGGTGTCCCGTGGGGGCACGGGGGCTCCCGAAGAGCCTCACGATGGTCTAGTACAGACTAAAGGTGCGCGATGATCACAACTGCTGCCCCCATTCGCCTAGGACTGCGGGAGAAGTCCGGATCTGACTACGCCTGAGGCTTGTCGGTCCTTCTCTGTGAAATACATCGTCGCTGGAGCTGTTTTAGAGAACTTTTCATCTCTCAGCGTGAGAGATGTCAGATTAATGGTCAAAGCCTCCGGCTGGACTCATCTTCATGGACAGGACGAGTGTCCTTCCCAGTTCTTGGGGCAAAGCACTGCGAAAGCATTCCTGTCCATTTGGTTGGACAGAGACACCACAGAATACGGGTGACGATTGTTTCAAGCATTCCTGTCCATTTGGTTGGACAGAGACACCACAGAATACGGGTGACGATTGTTTCAAGCCTGGATCTGCCCATCAGGGTTCTCCAACTGCCGACCCTCCACCAGTTTGAAGTTGCGATAACCAGCAGTGAAAAAGTAATGCTATGCTGCTGATTCATCGATGCCCTCGGATTTATGGAAAGTCGACAGTGAGTCTGGCAGGCACAGCCTGAAAACAGGTGTGAGACCGGTACGTCATTGCCTCATGTGACTTGAAGGCAAGCCCGTACCCTTTTATAACTCGAGACATTGCGCATTTCTGGTTTGGACACAGCAAACCAGCAGAACAGCGTACAATAACTCTAACATTACGCAAAATCACATCAAATAAGACACTCTCCCTACGTTTCGCTCTCACGGAAAATATTCTTCAAGATGCCTCTCGTGGTCCCCGGCCTTATGGGCAACTCTGGCGGCAACAAGACAGACGAGTGGACCAACAAGCTCGTCGGCAAGAAGCTGTCGGAGCAGGACAGCAATGAGACCGTAAGCTCCCTCCCTCTAATCACCCCGTCACGATAGACCATACTGACACAAGGGTGATACATCCAGACCTTCTGCAAGCGAGACCTCCCCCAAGAGACGCGCGTCATCGAGCCCGGCATGATGGTGACCAGGGACTTCAAGCCCGACCGGCTGAACGTCCACCTCAAGGAAGACGGCACCGTGTCGCACGTGGCCCACGGCTGAAGGGGATACGATGGCTACAATGGGATGAGACTACGGACACCTTCGTCCACACTGTAATATTGCCCTTTTGGCACGTCGAAACGAATCATCTCGAGAGCTTTAACGTACTTCACATTGCTTGACACCCGTGAGACCCTGATTTGACCCCTCGGTGACGTATATCTGTAGCTGTAACCGATAAGATAAGAGATGCCAAGAACTGAGGTGCCCCTCCAAATCTCGATATCTCGATGTCCAGCGGAGTGCGGGGCAGACCACTGGCCGACTTTCGAGCATCAACAACAGCAGCGCAGCATAACAGCTTTGCCCCTTCTAACCGCGTATTCACGGCCTCAATCCTGCCATTATCCTCCAAAGTATCATCTCTCTATTTGAAGATACCCATTCCAAGCCGTCAAGATGTTCAAAAAAGAGTAAACCCCCTTCCCCCAGCTCCCCCGTTCCACCCCAAAAAGCTAACCGACGTGCCGCAAGCCTAACCCCCTCCCCAAAGCAAAAGCTCAAGTCCTCCATCCAGCGCCAGCTCCGCAACTCCCTGCTGGCAGGCTACCCCCTGCTAGCGCCTTACATCGACGAGGTCCTCCCCAAGAAGGCCTCCCTCTGCCAGGTGAAGCTCCCCGACCGCGCCTCCCTCTACGTCCTCGACACGCCCGGCTCCCCCCCTCTCTTCTACCAGCACGAGAACGGCGCCCCGCTCCTGCCGCACCTAAAACTCGTCCACCGGTTCCCCAGGGCCTTTCCGACGATAAGGATAGACCGCGGCGCGATCCGGTTCGTGCTCAGCGGCGCGACGCTGATGGCACCCGGGTTGACGAGTCCCGGGGGGAGGTTACCGGAGCCGAGAGACGGGCAGGAGGAAGGGGTGGATGGGGAGGGGCATTGGAGTAGGGAGTTGAAGAAGGGGGAGCCGGTCGTTATCATGGCTGAGGGGAAGGAGGAGGCCTGCGCTGTTGGGGTGCTGGTGGCCGGGACGGAGGAGGTCAAGAAGAATGGCAAGGGCCCGGTTGTGGAGGACGCGCATTTTCTAGGGGATGGGCTGTGGAAGTTGACTTTGGATTAAGGGGTGGGAAGTGTCGAGGATGTTGGGGGTTATGGCTGGCTGAAGGTACGCTTGCAATCTCTACTTCCAAATCCTGATGGCGAGAAGTGGGAAGCGTACTTCGGGCCAGGTGTGGGAAGGGTGGTGATACCTGCGAGACGCTCAGCAACGGCTACTGGCTGTGTGGAAACAGGGGAAGTGCAGCAGGTGTAATGAGGCACGCCACGTCGGGGTCACGGAAAGCGAAAAGCAATGACACCAAAGGCTCAGTCAAGTTTGTCTGATTGAGTTCCAAATGCTAAAGTGTACAACCATCCATCTGTCATGATTCGTAACCTCGTCCAAGCTCGACCTCTGTATGCCAGGCACACAGGAAACGAGCTCCTCCGTCGTAACTCACCCATGTGAAGCAGCTTGATATCTGTACATGCCTGCCTATCCCTGCCCCGAACAGTTCAAGGTCCTAGCGCGACATGATACCAGTCCTCAAGATACGTTAAAAAACAATGCGACAAAAAATGCAAACGCAGATACCAGATTCCTTCCCTCATAGAGCAGATCCTGGTTTGTTGAACGACAAACAGCTCTGCCAGAAAGACGCAGACAAGTGAGCGATTCGTTGTCAGGGTGTCGAAAGTCGGCCTAGTGATGACCACCACCATCCACACCACGACGAACATCCACACGGCGCTTGAGATCGTAGATCGAGAGAGCGCGCAGGAACTCGTCGCACAGCTTTCCCGCAGCCTGCAGGCGGAAGCGGAGCTCGGCAGGGCAAGCGTCCGAGACGAGCCGGGCCAGCTGGCTCGGCAGCACCACCTTGGCGCGCGGGTTGAAGCGAGCCTGCATGTAGGCCTCCTGGACGTCAAGGAGCCTGGCGGCCTGCTGCTGCAGGGGTGACGACGACATGTGCTTCGGGATGGGGAAGTGAGCGTCCCCACCGTCGCCGCCGCGGCGCTGGGCCTCGGGGACGGCCTCGAGCATGCGGGCAGTGTGGTAGTCGCGCGCCCAGTTGACGCCCAGCTCCTGGATCTTGGCCTTGGCGTAGGTCTCGATCCAGGTCTTGACCCAAGGCATGATGAGGAAGTCGGCCATGATGTAGAGGTCGACGAGGCGCATGAAGGAGAGGTCGCCCGAGACGGAGACGGGCAGGCCGCCGGCTTGAATCATCTCGTAGAGCTGGATGAAAGTCGTCGCGGCGGACTTGATGGGCAGATCCTCGAAGAGACCGGTGGCGTCGACGCGGTCCTCGCCGACCATGAGGTCCATCAGCATGAAGGTGAGAGAGAAGTCCTTGAGCATCTTGCGAGAGCAAGTAAGCTCGATGACGCCTCCGGCTTCCTCCAAGACAAGAGTGACCTTGCGGCCGGCGAGGCAGATCAGCTTGTAGTCGTCCCAGGTGCGGAACTCGTTGATCGCAGTCGTGAGATCGGCAAGCTGAGATGGTTAGCGACATCCAGGGGTAATCAACTTCAGGGAGACTTACAGCACCGAGGTTGGTGACGATCTGCGGGAGCTGACCGGGCTGACGGGCGTTCTCATACCTGGGGACATCCTCGTTCTGAGCGTACTCGGGCGGCTCCTGGATAACAGAGCCCTCCCCACCGTCGCTAGTGAGATCCGAGCCCGAGTCCGAGTCCGAGTCAGTGTCGCTACCGAGCTCCTGCTGGTCGTTGGCATGACCATGGATCTTAGCCTGGCCTGTAACGAAGGATGTCAGCTTCGGCCTTGATCTGCCTTGTCTTCAGGATCTGCGTACCGGCCTGGGCAACCGATCCGGCTGGCTGATCATTGACATGGACGTCCTGGAGCTTAGCCGAGACGCTGTCCAAGTTCAGAGCAGCCTGGTACTCAGGACCCTCGGCGGCAGTGGCGTAGCTCGGAGTAGGCGAGTTCTCCGAAGACTCGGGAGTTGTAGTGTGACCAAGATGGGCAACTCCATGGCCAGGGCCAGTATTGGGGTCGTCCATCATGGGGGAAGCGTTACCGTGCTCGTCAGACATGGTGGAGCTGGGTGTGCAAGTGATCGTGCCTTACAACCACAAGTATTGTGTGCTGGTTGGCACAAGGAGAGGTAGAGGAGCAAGGGGTTGGGTGCTCGTCAAAGCTGTGACAGATGTGCCTGAGCAAAACAAAAGAACTCAAGACACCAGAGACTAAGGCAAAGAAGGGATCAGTCTGTGGAGAGGTGGTAAGAGTTCGAGAGAAGGAGGACAACAATTTGAGTGTGGAACAGCCATATATATTTCCATGGGAGCCATGGTGCTGTCGAGCTGTCGACAATGGTGTCTTCCATTGTCGAGACTCCTATTGTTGCGCCGCGCGGAGCCCTGCGCGGAGCCATATGCTGTTGACTTGGCCAGACAGTGGGTGTCTAGGTACTCCCGAATAAGGTGGCCATGCTAATTAGAGAAGAATAGGGCTGCGTTCTATTGTCGAGCATGGTAGTGTGGTGTAGACGGAGACAGTTACCCGCAAAAAAGACCGTACCTTGAAGCCCTTTTGACTTGAATATCGCAGCCTCGAGAAAGAAAAGGCCAACGCGACTTAGGCTATTCACAGTTATGTCAATATGAAGTAGCTCGGCCTAGGGGAGTCCGGCTCAGTCTCGGACTCGGGAGGTGTAAGGAAAGTCAGCAAAGTGCCGTGCTTTCTTTCGTGCTGCGACTTTGACGTATAAGTCGCAGCCTCGCGGCTTTGAACGACGGGCCTGAGAGAGAACCTACAGCCTCGACAGCCGGTCCTTAAGGACAAAACTTGGTAGATGGTCATCTTCTTGACGAACTGAGAGTTAGCTGCCAGTTGAAGTCTAGGCCTCGAATAGAATCATGTCAAGGAAGGAAACAAGCCCGCTGTCATGACGAAGCAGGTTGAGTGCAGCAGATTCCCGATCATTTCCTAATGCAGGCGGTCTAGCAGTCTAGTGCTAGTTATCTAGTCGATAACCTGCCTGAGTCTCTAACATTGTCTGATCTCTTGTTAGTTCACTGGTACAGCAGTGACCAAAACTTGGAGTCGAGTCTCGATGTCCAGCGCTATCACGCAGGCATGTCCAATATAATGCACAGGTCGCAGGCATGTCAGCTTGAGGGGAGCGGTCAAGAGTGGAGCCTGGGGAAGTTCAGTGGGAACCAAGGCAGGCTTAAGCAAGGGCCAACCGTATGACGATATGGCCCCGGCCCCTCTGCCCAATGAAAGCCACGCAGGCCTGTAACCCCCTCTGTCCCGCGGCTGCTTGAACACGACATCAGCGACCGCCTTGATTAACCTTTCCATGAACATCACGCGAAACAGCCTGCTCGACCTTACCTGCTTGCCAGCCAGATAGGCACACACGATAACACCATGGCTTCACGGGGCGTTTCGGTGCTGAAGTTTGTCGGCACCGTATCACTCGGCCTGCTTACTGTAAGTCAACCCGATGCGTTTCGTTATGCGCTTGCTTGGGCACGCGAATCAAGCGGCCATGGTGGACGATCGAAAGGGTCTTGGAAGACCCCGGAGGGCTATTGCATCGGAGCTGCCGTTGAGGCTTTGATGAGGACGAGGATTATCACAGCAACAAGGGCTGGAGTGCTTTGTGGGGGTGGACTGATGACATTCGATGGGAAATGGAACGACAGCGTGCTTCAGGACATGGCCAGGGCAGCAGAAGAAAGCGATGCGGAACGAAGCCTGTGTCTGGCGCGTTCTATTGGAAGATACCAGGCAAAGTAAGCAATTACGACGCTAACCGTCTCTCCCAACAGGGTCTATCCTACAGCCTCTCGACCCTCACCGTCCCTTCCCTCCTCTCGCTCCCCTCGGCCAGCTCCGCCGCCCGAGCCTTCTCCTACCTCGTCTCGACCGCGAAGAAGCACCTAGGTACCCTGACCAGCATCTCCGCCTCCTCCTTCCTCCTCGCCTTCCTCCTCTCGCCTAAACCCGTCCGCCACCCCTACCTCCTCTACACCTCCATCCTGGTGGCCAGCTCGGGCCTCGTCGTCTCCGACTTGGTCGCCCCTTACCTCTTCATCACCAAGTCCAGCTCCCCGTCGTCGACCCCTGCCGCTTCTCTCGCCGCCGCCGCCAAGAAGCAGAAGAAGGAGCGTGCCGCCGCCAAGCGCGCGCAGATGGAGGCCAGCTACGAGGTTCTGGGCTCGAGCTCGACGAGCGCCCATAGCGACGAGGGGACCGTCAGCGGGGAGGAGATCGAGGCCGAGGAGGAGGTGGCCCGCGATATCAACGGCGAGGAGGTGCGGACCGAGGTCGAGGGATTCTTGAAGAAGCAGATGGTTCAGACCGCTATCAGCGGGCTTGGCTTCCTCATGGCTGTGATCGGTATCTGGGGCGATGGTGTGGCTCAGGTGTTCCAGAATGAGGTCGTTGTTATCCAGGCATAAGGGGCTATCTATGTATGCATGCTAGGGAAAAGATGCGGGAACCCTGACGGAGTTCGAGGATTTCTCCGCTCTGACATGGTGGTCTGATTTGATGCGAGGAAGGAGTGTTCGAAGGCACTATCACCGATACTGTTTGTTGCATTCTCCTGCTACCTACCTTGTTATACGAGATACAGAATACATGACATCTCCTGTTAGCAACACTCAACTTGGGCACTACAATCTGTCTCTAAGCCACCAAATAGCAGGGGCAAGTTAAATAAAACACAACTATCCTTCTCCCAAACACCCAGCAAAATGTGACCGTTGCAGGGGTCGAACCTGCGACCTTGTGCGACCACATGTTCATACTATCGCGGCGGACGGCAGATGTGAGGCACACGCTCTAAACCACTGAGCTAAACGGTCTTGTGTCGATTATGTAGGACTGCGCCGTTAGAGTTTTATATGATGGGGATTGGTCGAGCCAGCCGATGGTGAATAGTAGTGAGCCTTCGTGAAGAAGGGACGATCACGGGTTTGCTCGGCGGAGGGGAAAGGTGCGCTTTAGGCTCCTCACAAAGCTTCGTGGACTCGACGGTCTATGAGTGCATGTAGCTGGACGACGTTGGATCATCACAGCTCAAGGCGCTCGCAAGGGTGACATAACAAGAAGGTGGACGGGTGGTTAAATAGACATTTGCGACTTGAGCTGTGATGGGTTTCAATAACTGGGCGGCTCTTTACAAGAGTCAGCTACATATCTTAGGCGCCGTTAGGCACAACACAACCTTGATTGCCGTCTCTCAATTTCCAACCGGGCAGGCTGCACACGACGATACATGTAAGGCTCGCGCCGAAGGGAAGGGTGTGATGCCTCTCCAATAGACGTTCAAGTCAACCCTCATCCAGCGGGATGCACGAATAGCAGTCCACCACGATACGCAGCAATTCTCAAACACAGGATCCGATTTGCTCACAAGATCAGCAGAATAGAGAAACACCTCATGTTGCCTTGTATTCCAAACTTGGGTATCAGTGACCGGGCTATGCTGTCGTGATCGGTCGGGTATATATCTCTGTCCAAAGTGTAGCCCAAACCCAGCCAAGAGAGGCTCCCCAAAATGCCAGGAAATCAACCCGCTCCATCGCTTCAACATACAACAAGATCATGCATCATCCATCGATACCGAAAAGCAGACAGGTATCCCAAAATATCCCCTAGATATGCACTCGCTAAATGGCATCCATCGCACAGAAAAGCCTCACGAACCGGTCAGCTTCTTCCACCAACTGCTCCTTGGCGTTGTGTCCATAAACACAGAGCCGCGATGACCACCCCTCCTCTCGTCACTCCCGTCAGAACCAGCCTGACGGACCCTTTCCTTCTCCCTCATCTCCCGGCGCGCATGCCGCCTGCGCTGGTCGTCGTACTCCTCGCCCCCAGTGTGTTCGACATCCGCGTACCGACTCCTGCGCCGAGCGCGCCTCTCTTCCCTCCTCCGAGCCTCCTCGTCGTCCTCCGGAGCTTCGGTCGAGTGCCCGCCATTCGCGCCATCCTCCGGCGGTGGCGGCGCGTCAGAGTGGTCCTTGACCCACGAATCGGTGCCCGAATGCGGCCACCCGGCGCTCTTCCTCTTCTCCTTCGCGCTGCTCCTGCTGCGGGGGTACACGAAGCCCCCTTCGTCGACGGGTTCCGACCGCCGCCGCGACGAACGGTCCTTGTCTCGACTCCCGCTACCCGTCCCCTCAGCAGCTTCCCGCGCGGCACGCCTCGCCTCCCTCCGCCGCCTGCGCTGCTCCTCGTCTTCTCCAGCGCTGGCATCGACCTGCGCGCTCCTCCGCCGCTCGTCGCCGCCACCACCACCACCACCACCACCCTCGCGCTCCTTCCTCGCCCGCCTCCTCTCTGCGCGCTCCGCTTCCTTCTCCTCAGCGGCGCGGCGCTCCGCCTCCTCGCGCTTGCGCTGCTCGCGCCGCTCCGCCCTCCTCGCCTCGCGCTCCTCCTGCCGGCGCGCCTCCTCAGCCTCCTCGGCTCTCCGGCGCTTCTCCTTCCTCGCCTCGTCCTTTGCCCGACGAGCCTCCTCGGCCGCTCGTTCGGCCGCCTCCTTCTCTGCCCGCTTGGCGCGGCGGGCCGCGCGACGGGCGGCCTCGGCGTCAGCGTCTGTGCTCCCACCGCCGCCGGCTGCTTCTTCGCCGTCGGTGGCGGTGAGTATTGTGTCGCGCCGGCGGGGCGGGGGCGGTCGCGGTTCGGATTTCGGGGTTCCGAGGATCCCGCCGAAGAGGGAGCCGAACCCGGATTTCTTGCTGGCGCTCGTGTCGGAGCGCTTGAGTTGGGGAGGGACGGGGCGCACGTCGGCGGGGTCGACCATGACTATGTCTTCGTCGCGGTGGTATTGCTGTTTTTGGTGTATGTGGTTAGCATGTGCATTCATTGACAGGAATTGGGGGGGGGGGGGCGCGGTTAAGGCACCTTTGACCTTCGCCGGTCCGACTTGTCAGGGACCGGAGTGGCGTCTGCAACACCAACCATGACGATGTCGTCGTCGTCATCCACGCGTTGTTTCGGCTTGCGCTTACTCGCAGATCCACCGACGCCGAGTATCTTGGCCGCCTTGGAGGACATCTCAGGCACCATCTCGGGAGGTGGGCTGACGATGCCGTTCGTCATGTCGACCGAGTGTCTCCGTGAGCTAGACTTGCCGCTGATGCTAGCGCGTTTGTCGCGGGTGCTGGCCGACCGGGACAGAGGCGGGATGCTTGTAAAGACGCTCGGGGTCCTGGGTGGCTTGGGAGTGCTCTTGGGACGCTCCGAGCGCTCGCCCTTGTCGGAGCTGGACCCCTTGGAGGACGACTTGTCTTCCTTCTCGGTTGACTTTTTCTTCTTGGAGCTGGACTCCTTCTCCCTCTCCCTCTCCTTTTCCTTGTCCTTGGTCTTGGATTTGGAAGAGGACTTCTTCTCGTCCTTGCTCGGTGTAGCAGTCCACGCGCCCCAAGAGGAACCCTCGCGGTTTATCTTTGGCCGATCCTTCTTCGAGGATTTCGGTTCGGGAGGAGGTGTCGGCGGCCCATCGTTCGGGGGCATAGGTACAAACGGTGGAGGAGGAGGTGGTGGAGCAGGCGCATCGACGATCTTCGACGACGAGGACGCCTTCTTGCTCTTCTTGCTTGATTTGGGAGGGGCCATATCGATGATTTCCACTATCTCGTTCTCGTCCTCATCCTCAGGGAAGCTGCCGGGAAGATCTGATTTTGTGCTGCGGGGAGTTTCCTCGACAACGGCAATGCCCTTGGACTTCTTCGAGCTCTTCTTCTTATCTTCCTTGGGGGGCGAAACAAGCGCGGCAGGTGGAGGCGGAGGTGGTGGTGGTGCCGCAGGAAAGGCAACTTCCTCGTCGACTGACTCACCGAAGGCTTTGAGTCGGTCAGCGATCTTGCCTCCAACGGGTTTCCGCGCCTTCATTGATTTGGAAGAGGCAGCATTGGGAGTCGTGTCCTTCCACGCCTCGGACAGGAGCGCGCCAGCGGCCGCGCCAGCAATGGTGGCTTCTAGAACGCCGCCTCCCTGTCCCTTGGATGACTCAGCCGATTTAATCTCTCCCGACCCACTGGATTTAGATTTACTCGCGCTAGCGTCAGGCACCACGGAGCCGGACTTGCCCGCTTTAGGCTTAGCGCTGGCTTTCTTTCCTGCACCCCAGAAACTGAACGGGTCGTCCTTGGCCTCGTCCATTGTGGAGTTCTTGGGTGGATCGGCGAGTAGTTCCTCCACCTGTTCGGCCGTGAGGTTGAGGTCCTTGTCGAGGTCGTCGTCGAGGAGGTCCGGTTCTGGGTCCTTGGACTTGGACTTCTTCTTCGACTTCTTGTCGGGCTTGACTTCAGCTTCCTGTTCAGCCTGGCGCGCAGCATCCTCGTCGGCTTGGCGTGCGCTGTCTTCCTCGGCTTCCTTAGCCGCCTTTTCCTCTGCGCGGCGATTGGCGTTATCGGTGAGGCGGTCAAACTCGGCCTGGTCCTTCTTGAGAAGTCCCTTTGTTCCGCGCTTCGCCTTCTTGACGTTCAGAGCAGCCAGCTGGTCCTCCTCCTTGGCAATCTCAGCGGCTTCGGCATCCTTCCTCGCCTGCTCTTCAGCCTCGAGGTGGGCCTGTTCTTCAGCTTCTCGCGCAATGCGCTCCTGCTCCTCGGCTTCAGCTGCAGCTAGACGCGCAGCCTCTTCCTCAGCTTCTTTGGCCGCTTTCTCCTCGGCGCGACGGTTGGCATTCTTGGTCAGACGGTCGAACTCGGCCTGGTCCTTCTTGAGAAGCTTGCCCTTCTTCGCCTTCTTAGCCTTGAGGGCAGCCAGTTCCTCTTCCTCCCTGGCGACTTCGGCGGCCTCGGCGTCTTTGCGAGCCTGCTCTTCTGCCTCCTCCTTGTCCTTCTGATCCTGGGCTGAGAGTTCGTCGTCCCAGACGTTTTTCTCTAGGTCGTTTTCAGCATCCAGGTCATCCAGCGGGGGCGTCGGCGCAGGCGGCGGCGGTGGCGGGATCGTGTCCTTCAACTTACCCTTTTTCTTCTTGGAGGAAGATGTAAGGCCCCAGGAATCAGGTTCTTCGATCGTGTCCGGTTTCACGGACTCCATCTCAGCCTTGTCCTTTTTATCACCGGTGCTCCATGAAGTGAAGAAGTCATCAGCCTTGGAGCCAGTGTCTGCAGGCTTGTCCAGGTCGATAAGAGCGTCAGACGCCTTCTTGCTCTTCTTCTTGTCCGTCTTCTGACCCCAGTTGGCCCAGTCATCGTCGGCCGCCTCCTTGACTGGCTCCGGCTCCGGCTCAGGGTCAGCATTCTTGCCCTTCTTTTTCTTGTCCTTCTTGGAAGTGCTGAACCCCCAGAGATCATCGTCAGCCGCCTTCTCCGGCTCGGGCTCAGGGGCAGGCGGCTCCTCCGGCTTGACTTCCTCGATGACCCCCTTCTTCTTTTTCTTGTCCTTCTTGGAAGTGGAGAAACCCCACATATCGTCTTCCTCCTTCTTTTCCTCCACAGGTTCAGGCTCAGGCAGCGGCTCGGGGTCGGCGTTTTTGCTCTTCTTCTTCTTGTCCTTCTTGGACGAGCCAAAGCCCCATATGTCGTCGTCCTCCTTCTTCTCAGGTTCCTGTTCAGGTTCCGTCTCCTTGACTGGCTCAGGCTCGGGCTCAGGGTCCCTGCTCTTCCCCTTTTTCTTCTTGTCCTTCTTGGTGGTAGCGAAACCCCACAGGTCGTCCTCTTCCTTCTTCTCAGGCTCAGGCTCTGGCTCCGGTTCCTTGGCAGGTTCCGGTTCTGGCTCCGGCTCCGGCTCCTTACTCTTGCCCTTCTTCTTCTTGTCCTTCTTGGAAGTGCCGATGGAGCCCCAGAAGTCGTCATCCTCTTTCTTCTCCGGTTCCGGCTCAGGTTCGGGGTCCTTGACAGGCTCAGGTTCGGGCTCGGGCTCTGGGTCCTTATTCTTACCCTTTTTTTTCTTGTCCTTCTTGGAAGTGGTGAAACCCCATATGTCGTCGTCCTTCTTCTCGGGCTCCGGTTCGGGCTCCGGCTCCTTGACGGGCTCTGGTTCCGGTTCTGGTGCCGGTTCAGGATCCTTGTTCTTGCCTTTCTTTTTCTTGTCCTTTTTAGAAGTCGTGAATCCCCAGAGGTCGTCGTCGTTCTTCTCGGGGTCGGCAGCGGGCTCAGGCTCCGGCTCAGGCTCCGGTGCCTTGGCCGGTTCTGGTTCTGGCTCGTCCCAACTGAAACCTTTCTTCTTCTTCTTGTCCTTCTTGCTGCCGCTCGTGGGCCACGCGGACCAGTCGTCCTTTTCTTCTGCTTTTGCAGGCTCAGGCTCCGGCTCGGGTTCCTTGGGCGGCTCTGGCTCCGGTTCAGGGTCGGCGCCTTTGCCCTTCTTCTTCTTTTTGTCTTTCTTCGAGGTGCTGAAGCCCCAGAGGTCGTCGTCCTGCTTCAGCTCTTCCTTTGGGGGCTCTGGTTCCGGTTCCGGTTCGGGTTCCTTCGGAGGCTCAGGATCGGGAAGCGCGTTCTTGCCCTTCTTTTTCTTGTCCTTCTTGCTGGTAGTGCCCCAGCCGAAGGACCAGTCGTTGGACTCTTCCTCCTTCTTCTCGGGCTCAGGTTCTGGCTCCGGGTCGGGCACAGGCTCAGGTTCAGGCTCCTTGGCCGGCTCATCCCAGATCGAGGCCTTCTTTTTCTTCTTGTCCTTCTTGCTCGTTGGTGCACCCCAACCGAAGTCATCTTCTGTGGCTTTCTTCTCTTCCACAGCAGGCTCTGGATCAGGTTCGGGTTCAGGATCCTTGACAGGCTCGACGTCCCAAGAGAAGGTGTTCTTGCCCTTCTTCTTCTTGTCCTTCTTGCTCGTCGTGCCCCATCCGAAGTCGTCGACAGGATCTTCGGCCTTCTTTTCTTCTTCAACAGCAGGAGTCTCGGCGACTTCCTCGATGGCGTTCTTCTTACGGTTCTTCTTGGCGCCAAAGACGCCAAAGTCGTCGTCAACGGATGCCTTCTCCTCGGCAGGTGCTGCGGGTTCCTCGACGGCGGCAGTGCCCTTTTTCTTCTTCTTGTCCTTCTTGCCCGAGCCGAAGGTGGACCAAGAGTCGTCCTCATCCTTCTTGTCCTCCTCAGCCTTGGCCGGTTCGGGTTCGGGTTCTGGGTCGGGCTCCTTGGGCGGCTCCTCGATGACGGCGTTCTTGCCCTTTTTCTTCTTGTCCTTCTTGGTCGAGACGCCCCAAGAGAAGCCATCATCTGCTTCTGCCGCCTTCTCGGGCTCGGGGTCGGCTGGTTTCTCCTCGGCTGGCGTGTCTTCGGTCATGAACGAGAAGGCGTCGTTTTTCTTCTTCTTGTTCTTCTTGCCGGTACCCCAAGTGTCCCAGGTGTCTTCCTCTTCCTTTTTGGGTTCAGGCTCCGGCTCTGGTTCGGGATCTTTCGCAGGCTCAGGCTCGGGATCGAAGGTGAAGGCAGCGTTCTTGCCCTTCTTCTTCTTCTTGTCCTTCTTAGAAGTCGAAAACCCCCACATGTCATCTTCCTCCTTCTTCTCCGGCTCCGGCTCAGGGTCCTTGGCTGCCTCGGGCTCAGGTGCAGGCTCTTCTTTTACTGGGTCGGGATCCCACATGGAGGCCTTCTTCTTCTTCTTGTCTTTCTTGCTGGTCGAGACACCCCAGCTGAAGTCGTCGGCCTCTTCTTTCTTGTCCTCGGACTTCTCCTCCTCGACAATGGTAGGCTCCTCGTTGTTCTCTTCGGCCTCGTCAAAGGCGCCAAACGAGAACGTGGTCTTCCCCTTCTTCTTCGGTTTTGGCCTGTTGATGCTCCATGGATTCGAGTCGACGGCTTCATCCTTGGCAGGCTCGTCTTTGGTCTTGGAATCTGTGGCACTGTCAGTCGTGCCCGAGAAACTCCAAGTATTGCCGGTATTCCAGCTGGAACCCCAAGCCCCAAAAGAGGACGATTTGGCATCCGCCTTGCTGTTGCCGCCACCGAAGTCCAGATCGAGGTTGGGTGCTGACTCGTCCAATTTAATCTCGTGGAAGGCATCGAACGTGCCGGATGCGGGGATGCTGGGCAGGCCGAAAGCAGAATCTTTCCTGTCATCAGACGCCGGAGGGGGTTCAGGGACTGCGGCGGCGACTGCACCCTTCTTACCCTTCTTCTTCTTGGAGCTCACGGGAGCGAAGTCTCCCCACTCGTCGTCCGGATTCGCCTCTTGCTCGTCCTTCTTGTCCTCGTCCTTCTTGTCGTCTTCTTTCTTCTCGTCGCCGTTGCCGTCGCCACCGTCACCGGCGCCGGCGCCGCCCGCATCACCACCTCCAGCATCTCCGCCGCCGTTGTTGCCGTCGCCGTCCCCGCCATCGCCGCCGTCTTTCTTGGTGCCGTCGTCGTCGTCGTCCCACTTCATTTTCGCAGCCGCTTTCTGAGCCGCCTTCTTCTTCTTGGCGGTCTGGTAGAAACCCTCCTCGCTTGTAAAGTCGACGGAGATGTCGGCCTGTGGTCCTGCCAGCAGGCCGTCGTCTTGTCTCCTGTTCCGCTCAGAGCACATTGGCGCATCTAGGGAGGTGCCGTTCGAATCAGGAGCGCGACTTCGCGCTGATGAGCCGCTCTCCGTGGGATCATGGGGCACTGACGACGGCAATTCGGGGTCGAGCTCGGAATCGCGTGACGACAGCGGGAGCGTGGGACGACCGCGGCGTGTCTTGGGCTGTACATCGGGTACTATAAGTGGTTTAATGGGTCGTTTGGCGCTCGCGATTTCGCATTTCTGCCCGGCGCATTAGCATACACGATAAGCCGGGTTTAACAGCACAAATATCCTTTGCGTGTCTCAGCGTTTGCGGCGAGTCGGCTGGCCGTCTACTCTCGGACTCTAGGAACTGGGGTGTTGACGCTTACTGCTTGCTGTATGCAACGCTCAACCCAAGCATGGGCGATCTGTGACAGGCTCCATCGGAGCAAAGTGTCCCTCTGCGCCCGTCGCACTTCATCCCAGCCAGTCGTCCTCGTCAAATGCGGGATCGTTCGCAAGCCAGATAGAGTGCTTGCCTGAACCTCGGTGGCGGCCATCCTGGTTGTCTGTAGGATTGACGCTCTGACGATGCTCAGGTGTCCAACTCATGTGGAAGAATGTGGCGGTAGGTATGCCAGCTGTTGTAAAAAGTTCGCAATATCCGGTACACCGAAGGGATGAGTAGAATGTTCCCGTAGGAAGATCCTCAGACAATGCGTTGGATGCAAGGCTGAAGTGGAACTGGACCTTATCGCTTCAAGCTCCCGAGGGACTAAGGAAAAAGATGTAGATGGACAAGCCGGAGTCCGGTGAAGGTCCCCTATTCTTCTTGCGGTGTAGGTAGGAGTCTCTTCGTGCAATGGGATTTGTTGCAGGAGAAGAAAAATGGCTTTATTCCGACGGCCAATGGTCGACGTAGATCTGGGATTCGGCGGGCTGAGAAGACAGGATTGGTGGTTTGTCGGCTCAGCGTGTGCTGTGCAACCACACACCGCCGCGATGGGAAATTTGGTTTCGAAGTCGCTAGGTCCTGCTGCAGAGCAAAAGGACACGAGAGCTGCACGTCGTGACTGGGCAGGATATTCCAGAGACGGACAGATGCAGCAGGATTGTCCAAAAAGGGCGAAAGATATACGGAAAAAAGCGTCAGGCTGAAGGGAGAAACAGGAACACCAAATGAAGCATTCATGCAAGGGAAGTACAGCGACTGGCACGAGCGCGCACTTGTGACCAGGCACTACCCCTGTTCCCGGCAACTAATGGCTCACAATCAATAGGGAAACGCGGGAGAAATTCCACGATCCGTCGAACATTCGCTCCCTTTTCTTTTCTGTTGGATTAGAAGGCGAGAAGGTATATGTCCGGCGACGAGAACTGGAGGAGTTACAAGCGGGCCGAACAAAGTGTGAATGCATTGTATCGGTATGGATGATTTGCAACGTCATTGGCGCATTCGAAGATGATGGTCCCTGTTCCGTCTCCTCGTTCGTTCGAATGTTCAGCGGGCCAGTGGAGAGACAGCCCACCCATCTTTCCACCTCACGGTTGCACACCCAGCTCAAACCAGCTGCATCCTGGCTGTCTCCGCCTGCGATCCTGATGGGTCTCCGTCGTGACGGGTACTCCCTCGTTGGCCTGGAATGGCGGCCACGATGACATCGCGAGCGATTCAGCAGGAGGACGGATGAAGTGTCGTCGCCGTGTTCTGTCTCTTCAACTGTTTCCCTGGTCTGTCATAGAGCAGCAGTGCGACACCGAGATTTTCTCTCCCTTTGCCTCTTGCCCGCGAACATCGCCTTACGACTGGAATGGGCTGGGCGGCGGCACAGCGCTTCCTCCCTGTAGTCCAGTCCTCTCATGCATTGCGACGGGAGACACTCACTCCCAACAACAGTGCCCACGCCATCTTGGTTGCCGCTGCAGGCGCTAATTCCAACTGCATAACCGGTTCTAGACAGTGCAGTCCAGCCTGCTGACCCCTTTTCTGTCTCAACACCATGGCACACAAGTGGTGATGGAATGGTGTGCACGCCGTCCAGAATGTGATATCGACATCATTGCGCCGGCCAGTCACCCCTCCTTTTTTTTTTCCCACCTCCCAGGTCAGCCGAGATGAGGGGAATCATATTTCGGTTTGTGAGCCTGTGTATCAGTACCCCTGTTCCTGCCCTTATCCCGCAGCTCAGCCTGTTTCTAGTTCCTTTTGGCTGTGGTCATCGGGCGTGGGACAGACTGGGGGTTTTGCACCAGCTTCGTCATACAGTGCGCAATCTTTTCTACGTATAGATGTTTGATGGATGTGTCAACCACTGGCTTCTTTTGGGCAATACCTATTCGTGCGAAGTCGAGGTTCCATCTCGTTCACGGAGACGAGGCCAGACGGGTCTCTGAGGTTTTGCAGAAGCTGACAGCAAATGAAGCTCAAGCATTCGGCTGGAACAGGTATCGATACATTGCATGCTGGGCAGCCATGCGCCTCTAGCAAGGTTTTGGTTACCTTGCCCATGGGGCAATAGGGCCCCTGGCAGGATTACAGCAGTACACGTTGACGGACGTGTCTGCACGATGTAAGGCGTGCAGCAGCAGCAGCGTCCGCAGCATGTCATTACGTGTACAGGGCATCCAGCTGGTGGACACTTGCACCCGACTCTTGTCGCCGTCACGGCCCGCCTCGTCGCGGGTGATTGTGGGCCCGTGGCCATTCCGAATCCGGGATCGCTTGTATTGCTTCGAGCTTCACCGCCAGATCGATACCTGCTGGAGAGCGCTGTTGCCCAGGCGGTGCTGGGGACGAGGAATCGAATGAGATGCTTGCAGAATTTTCATCCGGCAAATGTTCGTTCTCGTCTCTTCCCGTGGGCTGCTGCTTGTCCACCTCGGGAGTCTGAAGTATCAACCGGACTGTCTGCAACGTGGGATATCTCCACTTCGGAACGGGCCAGCGGCTCCTCTGTGTCCGGCAGCAGAAATGAGCCTCGGGCTGAACCGCGGGTGAGTGCTTGAAGCGGTCAGGCCCAACTGAATCAACAAGAATGTGAGAAGGACTTGGATGGACATAATCTGACTACGCCGACATAGACCCTCAGCGGATGCCAATAGCTGAACGTCGATCGAACGCTCGGAGCGACGTATTCTACTGATGTAGATTAGCGAGCCTTTGGGATGAAGGTGAGGTTGACATGACGCGAACCACCTGGCCTGGTTGTTTCCGGGGTTTCTCCTAGCCAACGACAAACACGAGCGTATACAAAGTCTCCCTTCATAAATATCTACTGTGCACGTGTACGAAGTACTGGAGTAGCTGAACTCGAGATCACGAGACGCGACCCCACGTGACTCTGTGGGGCCACTCTCTTGAGCGATGTCAGATGTTTCAGTCACGTCCCTCTGCACGGCCGTGCTGGCTGACGATGACAGCGAACCCCCTGAGATGAAATTGAACTGAACGTGAGAGAAGAGTCTCAGGTGGCCTCTATGACACCCTCTCCTGGAGGCCATCGCGACATTCAGGCCGTCTCGCGCTATTATTCACCTACTGACCAGCTCGATTCACCAACCCCATCAATGACTCCTGTCAGCTGCAGCCAGTCGAGACAGCTTTGGGATGTAGCTCCTTCCGCGCCACCCAACCGCGGCCGCAGCAGTGCAAACTTGTCAAACAAAGCGACGGTTTTTGGCGTCCCTGATCTCACTCATTCGTGCATCTCACGGACACCGATTACCAAATGTAGATGCGTCCTTCTAAACATACCTATCAATTTAGCGAGCTGGAGGATTCAGCCCGTCGCTGACCTTACATATAATCACAGCCGCCGCCTCATTCTTGGCGCATCTCAGTTGATTATCGCACCTGCCCTTTTTTTTACCTTTCTACAATTGATCCTCGGACAGCACTTGACAAGCTAGTCTCGGTACTCCAAATTCTTGGCCAGGAGCCTGGGACAAGGGGAGGATTAGCCTTTCAAAACGGACGACGGCCGACAGCCATTCTCACATCTCACTCTCACTCCCACAACAATGGCCCCGCAGCTAGTTCCCATAACAACCCGCGTGCCCATCCCCCCAAACCTCGAACCGTCGGCAGTCGTCTCGGCCCTGCACGCCTACGAGCCCCTCATCACCGCGAACCCCTACCTGGTCGGGTACGAGCGGCGCGCCGTCCCGCTGCAGGACCTGGTCGACGACCCCTTCTTCCGCGCCGACGGCCTCAGGCTGCAGGCCTTCGTGGTGCGCGACCGCGTCCCCATCATCCCGGGGGTGGCCAGCAAGGCCGTCGTCGTGCCCTGCGTCTTCCAGAGCTTCGACGCCGGCGCCCGGTGCCGCGCCGAGGCCCAGGGCGGCGTCACGGTCAGGAGCAGCTACGAGGTGCGCCGCAGGGGCGAGGTGCCGCCGGGCCCGGGGGAGAAGGACGCCGCTGCGGGCAAGGGGAAGGATGTAGTAGGGTACGAGTGGGAGTTGGTTGAGAGGGCGGTGATTGAGTGTGGGAGTATGGTCAAGCCGTTTGTCAAGCACAGTTTCGCGTCGGCGCATCGGGAGATCCTGCAGCGGGTCATTGATCATGTCGTCGCGAAGACGGAGTTGATGAGGAAGGGGGATCGCTATATTTGAGGGAGGCTGATTGCGAGCTGACGGTCGGTCAGCCTTGAGCAGCATGGGTGGAGTTCTGGCGTTCGCGAGTTGATTATTCTTGGGCTTACGATGCGAAGTTCTCATTGTGGTCAGGAGGGTCATCATGTATGGCCTTCCGGACAATCCGCTCTTCTACGAGGAGATTGCTGGCGGCTATCTGAGGAGCAGCGAGCAAGCCAT